>CM041204.1:1027731-1081257 GCA_023078555.1 Ulva prolifera | reverse complement strand
ACATGGAGACGGCTCGCATGCTCCAGCGTGTCGCCGCCGGCGCGGTCAACTCCGGCCCGGCGCCGGTCGCTGGCAACGAGGCGGAGCGAGAGCTCGCATGCTTCCTGGAGTTCCAGGCCAGCCAGCAGGGGCAGGTGCACCAGGCGCGAGTGACCGCGGCCAGCAAGCGCCTTGCGGACCACGTCGGTGGCCACGACGACGGCTCCGGCACGCAGATCGCGACGGTGTTCCTGCGGCTCTCCAGGCGAGTGGCCCGTGCCCCGGGCAGATGGCTCCAGAAGAAGCCGCTGTCGGAGGAGCGACTGGCTGCCCTCCCGGAAGGTGTGTCCTCAGCCCCTCACGCACACTCACACTGGTGCCGCTGGTGCCGCATCATGCCCGCCTGTGTCTGCTCGGCGGCGTCCATGCGTGTAGCGCTGGGGCACTGTATGCGGTGGGCATGTGAGTGTCGACGGCGGATTGGAGTTTCAGGGGCGAAGCGACGTCACTGGGACGCCGCTATGGGTGGGCATGCGAGTGCCGATGGCGTGTGGCGCTGCAGTGGCGTCAGCATCATTGCTGCGTCGGCGCTGTTGGTGGCTGTGTGAGTGCCGACGACGGTAGGACTGAGCTGGCCCCAACGCCCGACCTGCAGCGTTGCCGTAAGGGGGCATGCGATGCCTCGGTTTAGCGGGCCCCCGGGCTGCGGACGACGCACCGCCAGAACATCAGCATGGTGTTTGATGGGCACGTTCTGTGCTGATTCGGCTTGTACTGTGCGATGTCTTGAGTCGAGCCCTGCTTGCAGAGCACCGCGCTGTGATGACCGACTTCACCGGCGTTGTGGTGGAGGCAGTCGCCGCCAAGGACGCCTGGCTCGAGGGCGCCGAGAAGGTCATGTTCATCGACAGGCGGCGCCTGAGGGCGCTGCAGGAGAAGGCTGCACCACTGCGCGCAACGCTGGACGACATCGTGGAGGACTACCCACGCGGCCCATTCGACGCCGACGAGGTTGACGATGAGGACGAGGAGGAGGAGGCGGCTGAGGATGTCATCGACATGGACGGCAGCGCGGCTGAGGAGGAAGCCGAGGCAGTCGCGCATGCAGACGGAGAGCTCCGCGATGTCATCGAGGCCGCCGCCGAGATCGCGGCTGTCCCTGCCGACGCCATGGAGCTCGAATTGGCGATGGAGCTGGCGGAGGCGGGCCCGGAAGGCGCTCCGGCAGATGTTCTCGGACGCGACGCAGCACGTGACGACGGACCGTCAGCTGTGGCAGACTCGGCTTCGGAGGCCCCGATGGACCCGGACGAACCGAGGGGGGGTGTCGGCCGCACCGTGTCCGCCGGAGGCAAGGTGGTCAAGGTGCACGTCAGCCACCAAGCCGCCCTGGCCGTGATACAGTCGCGAACATTCCATCAGCACAGCCTCACGATACACCCCGAGACCGGCAAGTCTGCGGTGCCGTATCCGAGCTACAGCCGGGTGCCCAAGGCGCATGCCGAGTTCGAGCTGGACCTTCTGCACCTTGCCCACGACAGCGGGGACACCCTCCTTGAGGACCTTGAAAAGGTACTGCATGGCACGCTGCCCACCATTCCTGCGCGAGCCTGCAATCTCGAGCCCTCTGTGCGGGAAGAGCTGAACGAGTCGCACATGTGCCTGGTGATCGGCTGTTCCGACCGTGTGAAGCTGGGCACGGACCATGCGCTCCGGCTGTGTCCTTGGCACATCAGGGGCGACGTTCGCATTCGGGGTACAGAGGAGGACATGCGCCGCTGCACCAAGTGTCACGCGCTCCGCGACGTGCGGGAGTTCCGGCACGGCGCGGGAGTCGACGGTGACGGAGGGGTGTGCAAGCGGTGTTCTGTGGTGGACCACAACCGGAAGAACCCTGGCCGAGCGCAGCCGGTCCCGGGCCACCTGCCCGTCTCTCCACAGGAGGTGGAGTCTGGAAAGGATTCCGACCAGTCCTTCATTCTCGACCGGCGTGCGGCCAAGTAGCGCTCCGATGCCAACCTCCAGGTCCGGCCCGGCGAGTCCCTGAACTCGCCGTACGTCGCCTACGCGTTCTACGACAAGGAGCGGGAGGACCATCTCCACCGCTGCGTGCGCATCGGCTGCGAGGGGGACGGCAAGCTCAAGGACCGCGACGGGGCCATGCTGTGCAAGAAGTGCTTTGATGTGCGTGTCCCGCCTGTCTGTTGCGCGCCGCTGCTGCCTTGTGATATGTACACATGTGTGTGATTGTTGTGGACCTCATGTTGATCCTGCGGGTTGGAGTTTGGCATTCCAGAGTTGCAGCCGGCGTGAGCGCCGTCGTTGGCCTGCAGGATGTGCGGGGGCTGCAGTTCGTACTCGTGGCCGTCGTGGACAGCGCGGGCAAGCACACCGGCAAGCTCATGTACATCCGCCCGTGCAGCACGTGCGGGCTGGGATTGCCGCTGCAATTGTTCCGGCCCGGGCGCGCGTCATGCAGCCGCTGCGTCGACAGGAACGCGGTATATCGGCGCCAGCGTGCGCCGCGCACGGAGCGCCCTGATGCCCCCGCAGGCGCACAGTGGGCGACGCCCGAGAACGCTCTGAGGCTGGTCATGGACCGGGAGGCCGGCGTCTGCAAGGCCGAGACCTGCACGGCAGAGGCTGCGCGGAAGGGCGCAGGTCCGGAGGCTGCGCAGCGAGTGCTTCCATTGTGTCTGACGCACATGCCGGTATGCCCCCCAGGCCACAATGGATGCCAGCAACCTATCCATGGTGCTCATCGCTACGTGTGCTGTCGAGTCCGGGAACACCTGCATAGACAGCGCGCCCCCCGTGAGGGTGCCATATGACACCCTCACCCGTGTGGCGATTCACCACGGTGACAGGTGGCGTTGCGAATGCAGGCGTATTGTTGCATCGACCTCAAGACGGGGCGCAAGATTCGCTGGTGCTCCACCCACGGTCAGTGGGAGCCACTCGCCTGTTTCAGCGGGTACTTCCGTACGTGCCAGGGCCGCCGCCTGCCGGCGACGAGCGACGAAGCGGTGGAAGCGGCGCGCGTGGCTGCAGCTGTCGCTGCAGCTGCCGCTGATGCAGGTCCCGATGGCGCGGGCGAGGAGGGTGCCTGGAACCCCGAATGGGGGCGGCAGTCGGTGCTCGTGCACGGCCAGGACGCGTGTGCACAGCTGAAGGCCCACCTTGGAGATGGGGTCACCAAATGGGCCGCGCGCGTGCTCGGTCGCGACCTGTCCGCGATCGACGAGGAGGACAACTTCGTCGAGG
Organism: Ulva prolifera; assembly: GCA_023078555.1. Lineage (NCBI taxonomy): Eukaryota > Viridiplantae > Chlorophyta > Ulvophyceae > Ulvales > Ulvaceae > Ulva > Ulva prolifera. The sequence continues at coordinate 1,078,014 of CM041204.1, read as the reverse complement.
AGGCGGTCAGAAAGCTGTACGACGACGGGCAGGCACCTCGGGAGATCACGGCGACCGGCACGCCCCTGCCGCCAGCTCCGGCATCCAGGACGTGTGCCATCTGCGATCAGTACACGTGCCCGGCGGGCTTCGTCGGTCAGTCAGTGTGCCTCACATGCGCGGCGCGCGGCAGGGGCGCTGGGGGCCTCTCGATGATTGATGTGAACCACGCGCTCGTGACCGGGCTGCTGTACGGGAAAGGTGTGTGGCCGCAGCCGTGCCGGTGCATGTGTTTCGGTGCATGTGCCTGTGCATGTGTGTCCGTTGGTGTTGCTCCCGTACCTGCTTGCCTGAGCCTGCGCGGGGGACCCACGTGCAAGCTTGCTGATCAGCGTGCATGTGGCCACCTCGCGGACCCTATTCGCCCTTTGAGCGATACTTGGGAGGGCAGCTGGTGTGTCCGAAGCTGCAACGCTCAGCAGCACTCAGATGTCACAGCGCATGCAGGCCGCATGATGACAAAGCCGGCGCGCGCCGTCCTTCCGCGGCTGTCGCTCATGCACGGAGTGCCGGCCGAGCATGCGGAAGCGTATGCCGAGCTGCGCAGCCGCAGGCACATCACCGTGATCGGCACCGGTACAGGCACTGACGTGGAGCGGCGCTTCCGGCAGCTCAACAGTCAGAACAGCAAGCGGAAGGCACAGGCTGCGGCCGGGAAGCGCAAGGGCAAGGCACAGCGTGTGCTTCAGGATGACGATGGCGCTGCTCCGATGGACGGTGCGCCCGCTGACCAGCCGTCCGACAGCACTGCACTGTACATGTCTGGCGGGTGGCGCCGTGTCTGGCGGCTCCATGCGAATCGTCTCTGCGCAAAGACAGCATGCACCCCTGCGGCAGCTATCTCACCGACCCCGAGCGCGCACGAACCATCTGCATGCAGAGGGCGGGCAGCAGCCCGACGTCGTCCCGATCGCGGATGGAGTGCTGTTGGCGGTCGCCAGTGCACTGCAAGCACACGGGCGGGAGTGGCTCCAGAATGAGTACCAGACGCGCAACGCCATGGTCGACGCGGCTGAAGAGTTGCAGCCGTTCGGGCGGGGTCATGGGCGCTGCAACTATGCATCCCCCGACTCCATCCAGGCCCTGGCCAGGACCGGTACCATCGCGTTGAGAGTCCTTGAGTGGCCCTCGAGGAAATTCAAACAGGCACGCCCCAAAACCTCAGCGCGTCCGCCCCTGACTATGACCCGGGTACAGTTGTGTGGACGATCGCGCGGAAAAGTGGATCAGGCCTGTCGCCTTACCTCGGCACCCAAATTGTGTCGATCAGTGTTACCGCAGTGGGCTGTGAGTGCGACCTGGTGCAGGTAGTATTTTAGCACTTTTCGCATGGGCGTTAAGTTAATTAGCACTTAGGAGGTTAATTTTTGCGTCGAAAACGCGGTGCGGAGGAGGTCGTGGAACGTCGACCGACGAGGCGGGTCGAAGCCCGGCCCCAGCGAGGCGAGGGAGGCTCGGGGACGGCGCCTGGAGGCACGGGACAGGCAAACTGGCACGCGGAGGCCCTTTTCGGACAGGGCTGCGCGTGTTAGGGGTGCCGGAGGGTGCGTGGGGCGCGCGGCGAGGGGACAGCGGGCGGGACGTGGGTGGCGGAGGTCCCAGGCGCGCGGTGCGAGGCGAGCGGGCTAACGTGGGGCACAGAGGGTCGGAGAGACACGGATGTTTGCTCTGGCCGGTGCTGAGCGAACATCGATCTCGATCTCGACAGGTAGTATTTTAGCACTTTTCGCAGCATCGACGCGGTGCGGGCGTCGAAAGCGCGGCGATTTTGGCGGCGGCGGCGGCGGCAGCGGCCCGGGGGCGGTGCAGGAAGCGCGCGAAACCCGGACCATCCGGGCGTGGCGCAGGGGGGGCGCGCGTTCCGCGAGACCGACGGGAAACCGACGTTTCGCGGCGGGCGAGGCCCGTTAGGGACGGCTGGGGAGCCTGCGGATGGCATTCGCGTGCGTTGTTAGCACAGGCGAGCGTGCATGCGAGACGTCGGCGTTGTTACGGACCCGGGCGAGCGACAGCGACGTAGAGACGGCGCGGCGGCGGGTATTTTTCGCTAGAATAGGTGATACAGCGTTTGATAGCGTTTCAGAGGCTTCGTTCCGAGCTGTCGGAAGCAGGAGCGGCGGTGCGAGCGCCGAGGCAGCGCAGCGACGTGCAGCGGGTGGCGTGGCGGGCGAGCGGCGCACGGCGCGGCGAGGATCGGTCTATCAGAAGAGAATCATCGGTATTCGACTCTGTAGGCGGGCGTAGGGCGCGAAGCAGGCGTCGCGGGGCGCAGTGCGGGACGTGGGCGGTCTCCGAGGCAGCGAGGCGCGGGACAGCCCGCCACGGCCGGCAGCCGGCCGGCACGGGCAGGATATCATCTAGGAAGAAGAGATGGAGCAGGATTCAGCCGCAGAGCAGCGGAGGAAGGCCGCGGAGAGGTGCGCGAGGTGCTGCAGCCCGTGGATGCGTGCGTAAGGCCGCGGCGTCAGCAGGGTCGCCGCGGCGCGTGCATGCGCGACGCCCACACGCGCCGCGCGCTGTCGACGCACCGACCGCTGCCCGCTGGCGCCGCTGCGCGGCCGTGGCGGCCGCGACGGCGAGGTCGAGCGCACGACGGCCTCCTGTGAGGCCTCGGAGTGCCCATGTCGCCGCCAGGGCGGCGGTCGCTGCGGCGATCCGGGATATAGGGCGCGCGGACGGGGCGAGGTCGCGGTCGCGCGTGGCGTATCCGCATGCATACCGCGCGGCAGCCGCGCCGGCACCTGCCGACCCCGCTTCGCCCGGCGATAGGGCCACGCTCGCCATGCACGCCTGTGTCGTTCGCGTGGCAGGTGCACGGTCACGTTCTCAACAGGTGGTGTTTCAGCACTTTTCGCGCGCCGCAGTGTGGTGAAGGGTGCTGCTGTCCTAGGAGCAGTCCCGCGCTGCATGCATGCGCCGTCAGTACACGCGTCCGCGTAGCCCCCGAGGGCCCATGTGGCATATCCGCACGCATATCGCGCGGCAGCCCCGCCAGCACCTGCCCACCCCGCATCGCCCCACGCCAGGGCCACACTCGCCGTGCACGCCCGGTTCGCGTGGCACGCTCCAGTTTGCAAACACATTCGGGCTGTTCAGAGCCAGGTCTGAGGTGTCTGATCAGACTGGCCATGGGGCAGTCCGCCACGCCAGCTCCGAAATGCGACAGGTCATTGGCTTGTGTGACACCTAGAGGAGTGCCACGTGTAAATATTGCTGTTGATGGCTGCTATTCGTCATGCTGTGTGGATCCAAAACGCCCCAGAATGCATCATCTTCAAGCCTGGGCTGTGCACCTCTCCTAGAACGCAAAAGCAACACCCCGAAGTGCATTCCCACTAAGGGTGTGTTGCCAGAGTTGGCTTCCTCAAGGTCAACTGTCCAGCATGCTGCATCTCCCAAGCCCGCCCGACAAGAGGTTCATACTTACCTCATGTGACAGTGATGTCCTGCTGCAAGCAGAGCCTCTCACTTTGCACAACCACCTCCAAATGGCATTCTGCGTGTGGTATCACCCCCGAACATCTGTGTGCTTCACCGTTCCTTGTGCGGAAAGTTGCTATGCACTCAGTCTCACTCAACAAAGGCATTCACCAGCAGCTTTTCACGCGTGCTTCGCGAATCCGCGATCCAGGTGTTAACAACGCTGTTGTGAAGTGCATGGCGGAGCAGTGTGGTGAGTGGTGTCGCGTGGCGCATGCTGCATGCGAGATTCCAACACCCCGACTTTGGCTGAGGTGCACCGGTGGCATTGTAGCACTTGTCGCGCGTCGCTGTGTGGTGGAGGGTGCTGCTGTCCCCGGAGCAGTCCCGCACTGCATGCATGCGCCGTCAGTACACGCGGGCGCGTGGCCCCCGAGGGCCCACGCACGTGACGGCGTCCCCGTACACGGGGCGTCTGGTCGTAGCAGCAGCGCATGTGGCCCGACCTGTCGCCGCTCGCAGGCGGAGGTACGAGTTGAACCCGGCGGGCGAGGAGGCCTTCAGGGCGCTGGAGGGCGCCGGCCTGACGAGGGAGCGCATGGAGAAAGCCCGCGCGTGCCTGAACCGCGCGGCGGAGGAGGTCAGCCGGATGGGCGAGCCGTCGCGCGCGGTGTGCGCGGCGCTGAACGCCACCGAGAAGCCCGACTGCGTCCTCCCGGACCCCGCGGAGTGGCGCCTCCTGCTGTCGCGCTTCCACCGCACGCTGCCCGGCCTCGAGGACGGCGAGCGCGGCGCGCTGCGTTTCACCCGCGCCCACTACGCAGTCATGTCCCTCCGCGGCGAGGACACCGACGCCTTGCTGCGGGAGGAGACGTCCGACGACGGGCAGAAGAGCCTCGTCGTCGACATGTTCGAAGCCGTCAAGTCGTGGAGGACCATGACGAAGGACCGGTTCGTCGAGGTCCTCCACGTGCTGCTGTACAGCAAGGTCATCGGCAGCAAGGGCTCGCTGGACGGCATCAAGTACGCGGTGGGGAACCTCATGGGCGAGTACTACGCGGCGACGAACGAGGTGCGTGCCCCGTCCGGCGTCGCCGCGCCGCTCACGGGCGGCCGCGTTGCTGAGGGCCTGCGCCTGTGGGCGACGGGGGTGTGGCCTGTTGTCCGCGGCGTCGCGGAGGGGCCCGCAGTTGTGCTCAGAGGGGCCGCCCTGCCGCGCCGCTGGCCTGTCAGCCGCCGTGGGCAGGAGCCTTCAGTCTCACGGCGCATGCGATTCTCCTCACCCCGCTGCCTGTCCTGGCGATTCTCCTCACCCCGCTGCCTGTCCAGGTGGTGGAGGCTGCGAGCCCCTTCCAGCGCTACAAGAGCGTCGTGAAGGGCGTCGCGATGTACATCAAGTCGTCGGGGCTCGGCGGGACGCGCAAGATCACGCCCCTGACGGAGGGCCAGATCCGGCGGACGGTGGAGGGCATGTACGTCGGCGGGTTCGCGATGCTCCAAGCGCGCGCCGTGTTTGCGCTGACCGCCATCGTGGGCGTCCGCAGCACGTTCTTCCAGTTCTGGCGCTGGCAGGACGTGTTCCTGCAGAAGGTCCTGCTGCTGGACGGCGAGGCGGTGCAGGCCTCTGAGGAGAACATGGCCCGGCAGGACACGACGGTGCGCAGCTGCTGCTCCAGACCCGCCTGCAACCCGCCGTCCGGGCCGCCTGCGCCGGATCCGCCCGCTGTGCCTCCGCCCGCCGTGCCTGCGTCCCCTGCGCTCACCCGCGCCGTTGCCTCCGCAGATCGGCTACGCTCTCGTCACGCGCCACGTGGTCACCAAGGCGCCGAACGCGTACGGCGTCAACGTCCTCGCGCTCGACCCCACGGGCCTGCCGGCGAGGCGGGGCCTGCCGCTCGTCGGAAATGCCGTGGTCGAGCTTGGCCTGGCGATGGGCGTCTTCGACTGGGCGGCCCTCGACGACCTCGCCTTCGGGGAGATGCTGCCGTGCAAGCCCGGGACGGAGGAGTGGTGCGCCGCAGCCTGTCACAGACTCCTGTCAACTGCCAGTCAAAGATCCTGCAGCATAACTATGCCGTGTGTCTCACGTGTGGCAGTCTGAGCTCTGTTAGCTGCTAGGATCACCATTCATACAGTACAGACTCCTGCTCCACATATCACGCTCAGCACTCTGATCTCTGCTGTAGTCGGTAGAGAGACACACGGAAACAGGAAAGCATTCTCACCTGCCAATTGCCAGTCAAATATGACCTGGAATTGACAGCTACGGCCTGTATTCTGTGCTCTGGGCTGCTGACCTACGGGCTGCCCGCAGACTCACACCGAAATGCATGTGATCTGCTGCACTCGTGCATCACAGCTAAGACACGCTTGCACCAGGGGAGCTCTGCTCCCCACACACCCCCTCGTGCGCTGTCGCTCGGAGATTCAACCAGGAATTCATCCACTGCCTTTCCCAGCGCTGGACCAGCCAAAGCCTCGGCCAGCATATCAGCCTCCCGCTCAGCTGTCGGCACAAACTGGACATAAATCTCCTGTCGCATACCGTATCACCGCTAATTATTGAGACCACGTGTAAAATTTTCGGTGGTCCGAAACTAGCCCCGCTAATTCGAGGCAGCTGGTCCAAAAACTTCAAAACGTACGAACACGCCGGTCCAATCCTTTTGCGGACTGCGCTTTGGGCGGTTAGATGAAGCGGCGGAAATCAAATTGCGCGCATCTCGTTTAGCTACAGCCTTTCTCGCTAGGGACCCACGATGTTGCCTTCGGATTGCAAGCCCCTTCCCCGGGCACGCGCAGGCACATACAAACATGCAGCCAATATCATTAAGTATGCTCAGAGTCATCTCAAAATGGGCACCGCTAGTAGAAGAGCGACAAAATCAGTGCCTGTCGTGCGGAACGCCGGCCTTGCATCGGCAGATACCGACGAGGCTGCTGCGATCGATCATCCACTTCGAAAGCTCGTGTCTGTGCTATTAATCGTTGAAGACAACAAGACGGACGGTATCGAAAAGGTCTCGCTCTTCTTGATGCTCCTCGATACAGAGAAGGTGAAGCAGCCGAAGAAGTACGTGAAGCTAACAAGAGCGGAGAAACAGATGACAATCAATCTAGCAGACGCGATGGGAGACAGAGAATCGCTGAACAAGAAGGTCGAGTTTATCAAGAGCATACATCCCAGGTTCTGCAATGTCAGCAAGCAGTCGCTGCATCGTTACCGAGAAGAGCTTGCTGACAGTACAAAGCATACGAAGCCGCCAGCGAAGCCTGTAGGACGGCCTAAAGTTGTCAGTGATGAATTTCGCGCTGGAATTGGAGTGGAGGTGTGTCGCGTTCGGCCTGATCGTTGTCAACTGCGTCGTTGACGTTGTTGCAGCGCCGAAATCTGCAGTCACGTCGACACCATATGCTATCACCAGCTAGCGATCATTTGATATTGTATTAATCAAACAGTGTCTCGGCTTTGCAGCTAGCACTCTCTCGCTGCAGCCCGATGTGCATCTCTGCAATGACAACGGTACTGTGTAGGTGAATAAAATGCTGGACAAGAACATCCCAATTGACGCTGCCCAGGTGGCAATCATCGCTAAGCATTACCTCGTTGAGGTTGGTGCTGGAGAGCTTCTTGAAGATAATGGTGGTGTATTCAAGGCTGGCAGCACATGGTGCTCAGAGTTGCTGCATGAATTGGGGTTGACTCGCAGAAAGTGCACCACACAAGCATCAAAGCTGCCAGAAGATTGGGAGAAGAAGGGAGAACGTTTGACAATGCAGGCATGTTCTCGTTCTCAGCTCGACCGATAAATACTTGCTTCGTCAAATCACAGTGCTAGGTTTTCCCCTCATGTTCATTAACAAACATTCCAACACAGATCGGGTGCAGGTTGCCTTCGTTGTTGATGTCCATCAGATTCCACCCGAGCTGGTCGTGAACTCCGATCAGACAGCAGTTTGTTTTGTAAACGCTCCAGTATACCAATGGGCTGTCAAAGGCAGCAAGGATGTATCGGTCACTGGTTTTGCAGACAAGCGCCAGATTACTGTCAATCCAGCAACGACCGCATCAGGTGACAGTCTGGGACTACAGGTGCGAATGATGAACATCTCATGTGTGCAGTGAGTGAGTTGTGTGTGTTTGAGCTTTGTGACTTCGGAAGCATACCACCTGTGAGTAAGAACATGTGCAATGACGTGCAGGTGATTTTCAGTGGGAAGACTAGTGCCTCTCTGCCTCCAGCCATCAGACGATCAGGCAAAAAATTCAGTGATTGGCAGTGGACAGCTACAGAGAACCACTGGTCAAACTTGCTGGAGCAGAAGAACTATGTGCGATTGATTCTCGTGCCATATTTTAGGGCCAAGATTGAAGAGTTGCAGCTGAGCGATTCTCAGAAAGCACTCTACATCATTGACTGCTGGCCCGTGCACATCAGCGCAGATTTTCGGCACTGGATGAAGACTGAATATCCCTGGATCCTCGTGTTGTATGTGCCACCAAGCTGCACCGGAAAGCTTCAGCCTCAAGACAAGTTCTACCAGAAGCCATTCAAGCATGCTGTGATGGCGTCATTTTGTGAGTGGCAGATGGGCCGTTATCGAATGGCACAACAAACAGGTATGCTCAGCTGCACCTAGCTGTCGTGTGTCAGTATGTATGTTTGTGTGTCTGACTATGTGTCTGTGTATATGTATCCGTGCGCGTATAATTGTCATGTGGGCGCTGATGTGCTTCAGATTTGCAGGTGACTTTGATATCCTGAAAGATTTCAAGATGTCCACACTGAAGCCCTTGATGCCGAGCTTTCTGTACGCGGGTTGGAGCCGGATCAAGCGAGATCCGGACATGGTGATCAAAGGCTGGGATGCATGCGGACTGCGCTGCATGTTTGACCACAGGCGGGCTCATGTGGTGAGCAGAGCTAGACTTGCTCAGTATGATGAGACGAATGAGTTCTACCCCCTGTTCCCGGAATCCAAGATCAGCGCACCGCCTCTAGATGCTGAGGATGATGCAGTCAAGGAGTCTATGATGGAGCTGGACAGTGTGCAGCCCGTAGATCAGACGATTGAGGAGCTACAGCAACACTTGATGCAAGAGGACCCCAGTGCTTTGCAACATGTGCAGACACTGCAGACAGAAGAGTCTGAGGCAAGCCCGGCTGCAACAGCTGCACCTGCCATTGTGGGCGGGCGCAGGTTGTGCCCTCTATTCGAGGCACCGCAACGTGATCGCAAGCGGGCACGGGCGAGTGGGACAATTGCGGGTGCCGCAACAAATATTTGCTGCGGCACCCAACAGCAGTAGCAAAACTGACTGAGTGTTCCTTATGCCAATGGCTCTAAGCGGGGGACCTCAGGCGTTCCAACCGTGTGCTATCAACAATTACATATTTTTTAGCTCTGTTGCCCTGTTTAATATTACTAATATATTTGACCAGATTGGACCGGTCCAATATTTACCGTGCTCGCAGACCTGTGGTCCAATATTTAGCGGTGGCTGGTGGCAGTGGTCCAATTACTTAGCGGTGTGTGGCAAAGTGGTCCAATAATTAGGGGTCTCAATAATTAGCGGTGATACGGTATTGGATTGGAGCGCCCGTTCACTCTTTTGTAACCAACATTGGTTTTGCTCTCCGTGCCCGATTTTTGAGGTCTGCAAGGGCTCAGCAGAACAGCAATGAAACGGCAACTCCTTGATCTGCCTTCCTTGCAGCTTCGCTTGAATGAATCTACGATGGTCGTTCTGCCAGTGGGCGGGCGTACGCGTGGTACCAATGAGCTGGAGGTCCCAGGCTCATGCGCGCAGAGAAGTAAGGTCCGCCAAAAACGTATAATCTCAGGTCATATACGTTTCATACGTCGTATGATATCTGAATCTCCAATATTGCCGTATATGTCGCCGTATGGCGTATAAACTGCCGTATAGGGCGTATGCTGCACCGTATAGCGTCATGATGTGCCGTACATGCCCCCTGATGACCCATACGATGTTCATATACGCCTGTTTGATGGCATATTGAGGGCACGTACTAGGCCGCTTGATGGTTTGAGAGCGTTCTCATCCCTGGTGTGAGAGCAAAGCAGCATACACAAGATCTTCGACTTGTTTATAAGTTTTGTTGTTTGAGGTAATGCCACTTGAATATAAACAACACAACGTGGCAGGTGAACATTGTGAGGATTGTGGTCATGACGAATGCGACATGGCGGCGCTGCTGTGCAGCGTTCACTGTTTAAACATGCAAACATCTCGTGCAAAGCCGTGGTCGCGCACTGACGGGTGGTCGCGCACTGACGGCAAGGAACGCGCAACGTTCCTGAAACCAGCTAAATGTGCCCAACAACAGCATACATATAAGGGTTCTGGTCGAGCTTGGCCACGGGCTGCTGCCGCAGTGCAGTGGTCAAGCAGGCGTACGTACCGCCTCATGCATACGTACATGACCGTACATGGCCACCGTATAGGACCGTATATGACCGTATTTAACCGTATATGACCACCGTATAGAGCCGTATATAACCACCGTATGTGTCGTATAATCAGCACCGTATAACCGTATGTGGAACGGATTCAAATAATACGGAATGTCATTATCATACGTTATACGGAGGTCCATACGTATACGGAGTTGGCGGACCTTACAGAGAAGCGCATTCATAGCTGACCTCCGCGAGCAGCTCGATGACGACGAAGTCATCGTGCCGTTACCGCTGTCGTGGAACGAAATACAGGCGTGGATCTCCTATATATGTCGAGGGACAAGGCCGCGCAGATTCTGGGCCCTTCAGTTGGCGCCACTGCATCGAGCTCGAGGATGCAGACCGTGACGCGCCAGACCACGATGCCACGCTCGTGCGAGCCCTGAAGGTAGGCTATCGCAGGGCTATTTCATGCTTTTGTGAGCTATACATGCAATATATCGTCCTGTCCGTGTTGTGGGTGGGCCTGGCGCATCAATGCGATAGCACCGTCTGTAACCCATGGCGCCCTTATTCCGCCCTTAACTTAATGTTGTTCCGCACTTACGCCGCCCTTATGCTCCGCCCTTATGGGGGGGGGTTCGATCCGCCGATATGTAAGGGCGGATTGTGTACCGTATCACCGCTAATTATTGAGACCACGTGTAAAATTTTCGGTGGTCCGAAACTAGCCCCGCTAATTCGAGGCAGCTGGTCCAAAAACTTCAAAACGTACGAACACGCCGGTCCAATCCTTTTGCGGACTGCGCTTTGGGCGGTTAGATGAAGCGGCGGAAATCAAATTGCGCGCATCTCGTTTAGCTACAGCCTTTCTCGCTAGGGACCCACGATGTTGCCTTCGGATTGCAAGCCCCTTCCCCGGGCACGCGCAGGCACATACAAACATGCAGCCAATATCATTAAGTATGCTCAGAGTCATCTCAAAATGGGCACCGCTAGTAGAAGAGCGACAAAATCAGTGCCTGTCGTGCGGAACGCCGGCCTTGCATCGGCAGATACCGACGAGGCTGCTGCGATCGATCATCCACTTCGAAAGCTCGTGTCTGTGCTATTAATCGTTGAAGACAACAAGACGGACGGTATCGAAAAGGTCTCGCTCTTCTTGATGCTCCTCGATACAGAGAAGGTGAAGCAGCCGAAGAAGTACGTGAAGCTAACAAGAGCGGAGAAACAGATGACAATCAATCTAGCAGACGCGATGGGAGACAGAGAATCGCTGAACAAGAAGGTCGAGTTTATCAAGAGCATACATCCCAGGTTCTGCAATGTCAGCAAGCAGTCGCTGCATCGCTACCGAGAAGAGCTTGCTGACAGTACAAAGCATACGAAGCCGCCAGCGAAGCCTGTAGGACGGCCTAAAGTTGTCAGTGATGAATTTCGCGCTGGAATTGGAGTGGAGGTGTGTCGCGTTCGGCCTGATCGTTGTCAACTGCGTCGTTGACGTTGTTGCAGCGCCGAAATCTGCAGTCACGTCGACACCATATGCTATCACCAGCTAGCGATCATTTGATATTGTATTAATCAAACAGTGTCTCGGCTTTGCAGCTAGCACTCTCTCGCTGCAGCCCGATGTGCATCTCTGCAATGACAACGGTACTGTGTAGGTGAATAAAATGCTGGACAAGAACATCCCAATTGACGCTGCCCAGGTGGCAATCATCGCTAAGCATTACCTCGTTGAGGTTGGTGCTGGAGAGCTTCTTGAAGATAATGGTGGTGTATTCAAGGCTGGCAGCACATGGTGCTCAGAGTTGCTGCATGAATTGGGGTTGACTCGCAGAAAGTGCACCACACAAGCATCAAAGCTGCCAGAAGATTGGGAGAAGAAGGGAGAACGTTTGACAATGCAGGCATGTTCTCGTTCTCAGCTCGACCGATAAATACTTGCTTCGTCAGATCACAGTGCTAGGTTTTCCCCTCATGTTCATTAACAAACATTCCAACACAGATCGGGTGCAGGTTGCCTTCGTTGTTGATGTCCATCAGATTCCACCCGAGCTGGTCGTGAACTCCGATCAGACAGCAGTTTGTTTTGTAAACGCTCCAGTATACCAATGGGCTGTCAAAGGCAGCAAGGATGTATCGGTCACTGGTTTTGCAGACAAGCGCCAGATTACTGTCAATCCAGCAACGACCGCATCAGGTGACAGTCTGGGACTACAGGTGCGAATGATGAACATCTCATGTGTGCAGTGAGTGAGTTGTGTGTGTTTGAGCTTTGTGACTTCGGAAGCATACCACCTGTGAGTAAGAACATGTGCAATGACGTGCAGGTGATTTTCAGTGGGAAGACTAGTGCCTCTCTGCCTCCAGCCATCAGACGATCAGGCAAAAAATTCAGTGATTGGCAGTGGACAGCTACAGAGAACCACTGGTCAAACTTGCTGGAGCAGAAGAACTATGTGCGATTGATTCTCGTGCCATATTTTAGGGCCAAGATTGAAGAGTTGCAGCTGAGCGATTCTCAGAAAGCACTCTACATCATTGACTGCTGGCCCGTGCACATCAGCGCAGATTTTCGGCACTGGATGAAGACTGAATATCCCTGGATCCTCGTGTTGTATGTGCCACCAAGCTGCACCGGAAAGCTTCAGCCTCAAGACAAGTTCTACCAGAAGCCATTCAAGCATGCTGTGATGGCGTCATTTTGTGAGTGGCAGATGGGCCGTTATCGAATGGCACAACAAACAGGTATGCTCAGCTGCACCTAGCTGTCGTGTGTCAGTATGTATGTTTGTGTGTCTGACTATGTGTCTGTGTATATGTATCCGTGCGCGTATAATTGTCATGTGGGCGCTGATGTGCTTCAGATTTGCAGGTGACTTTGATATCCTGAAAGATTTCAAGATGTCCACACTGAAGCCCTTGATGCCGAGCTTTCTGTACGCGGGTTGGAGCCGGATCAAGCGAGATCCGGACATGGTGATCAAAGGCTGGGATGCATGCGGACTGCGCTGCATGTTTGACCACAGGCGGGCTCATGTGGTGAGCAGAGCTAGACTTGCTCAGTATGATGAGACGAATGAGTTCTACCCCCTGTTCCCGGAATCCAAGATCAGCGCACCGCCTCTAGATGCTGAGGATGATGCAGTCAAGGAGTCTATGATGGAGCTGGACAGTGTGCAGCCCGTAGATCAGACGATTGAGGAGCTACAGCAACACTTGATGCAAGAGGACCCCAGTGCTTTGCAACATGTGCAGACACTGCAGACAGAAGAGTCTGAGGCAAGCCCGGCTGCAACAGCTGCACCTGCCATTGTGGGCGGGCGCAGGTTGTGCCCTCTATTCGAGGCACCGCAACGTGATCGCAAGCGGGCACGGGCGAGTGGGACAATTGCGGGTGCCGCAACAAATATTTGCTGCGGCACCCAACAGCAGTAGCAAAACTGACTGAGTGTTCCTTATGCCAATGGCTCTAAGCGGGGGACCTCAGGCGTTCCAACCGTGTGCTATCAACAATTACATATTTTTTAGCTCTGTTGCCCTGTTTAATATTACTAATATATTTGACCAGATTGGACCGGTCCAATATTTACCGTGCTCGCAGACCTGTGGTCCAATATTTAGCGGTGGCTGGTGGCAGTGGTCCAATTACTTAGCGGTGTGTGGCAAAGTGGTCCAATAATTAGGGGTCTCAATAATTAGCGGTGATACGGTACATCTGTTCCTAATGAAGTGATACTGGATGTCGATGTGCTTGCTCCTTCCTGGGGCGCCAGCAGTAGTCAGCTTCAGCCGATGCAAAGCACTCTGATTTTCACAATAAACAGTCATCTGCTCAAAACGACCATAGGTATCACCCAGCAACTTCCTCAGCCACAGTGCTTCTTTCACTGCCATGGCAGCTGACATTCTTGGCATACTGAGGCTGCTTCAATAGCAGGCCTTCTCCAGCCAGTTGTTCAACTTCCTGCCACAGAAAGAAATGCAGCGGTCCCAGATCCTTCACCTCAAAATGCTTGCCCAGCATCTCCAGATTCTTCATCACTCCACCTTCTCCCGCCAGGATCGCAGAATCATCCACATGCACCAGCACATCTGAGTTGTTCTTGCCTTCACCTCTGATGAACAGACATGGGTCATTCTCTGACACCATGAATCCTTCTGACAACATGTCCACATGCTGCAAACATGCAGTGCAGAGCGCACGGGATGCCGAACGCTGTTTTGTGCATGATGTCGATCTGGAACACTTTAAATTTTGACTCCATGTAACTGACAGAGCAATCACAATTTGAACGAACGCAAGCTGTGGAGCAGAGGAGTGGTCTCAGCCGAGCTGCCGTGTCCACTCGCAGCTCACCTATGACGTTTGCAGGTACGTCATCTGTGCCCAGGACGACCTGCTGATGCTGCCCTACATCAACGTGCCGGGGACGCGGATCTCGTGGCTGGTCGCGATGGCGGGCGTTCTCGCGGACGTCGGTCCGCCTGGCCGCGGCGTCAAGGTCGGCGTCCGGGCGCTACGTTCCTCGATGGTCTTGCGGCAGGTGCTGATGCAGATCACCTCGGATCGCGCCCCGGACGAGACCGTCATGCGGCACGCGGGCGCCTGGGTGCAGAACAGCAACTCTGCCGCGATGGTGCACTACTTCTCCAACCGGGCGGCCGCGACCACGCTCGGAGGCATGGTACGTCGCCAGCCCATTTTAATTAGCACTTAGGAGGTTAGTTTTTGCGTCGAAAACGCGGTGCGGAGGAGGTCGTGGAACGTCGACCGACGAGGCGGGTCGAAGCCCGGCCCCAGCGAGGCGAGGGAGGCTCGGGGACGGCGCCTGGATGCACGAGACAGGCAAACTGGCACGCGGAGGCCCTTTTTGGACAGGGCTGCGCGTGTTAGGGGTGCCGAAGGCAGCGTGGGACGCGCGGCGAGGGGACAGCGGGCGGGCGGGCGTGGGTGGCGGAGGTCCCAGGCGCGCGGTGCGAGGCGAGCGTGCGAACGCGGGGCACAGAGGGTCAGAGAGACACGGATGTTTGCGCTGGCCGGTGCTGAGCGGCGTGGAAGGCGGCGTGGAGGGATGCAGGAGGTGGACGAGGTCGTGGCGAGCTGTACGCCGTGCGGTGAGCGCCGAGGCGCAGCCGGCGCCGTGAGCTCTACAAGAAACTTGACTACCCCAATACTGCGTCTGGGGAGGTTTATGGAAAGGGCTTGGGGCGGATCTGTGACATGGGGCGTATCACTTGGGGCACATTAGGCCAGGTATTGGGGCTGATGATGGCCAAGGGCAAATGTTGTACGTGACCACTATTAGTCGGATGCTGTACAGATTTGGCTCGTGTTGATTCAAATGAGCGCATAGAAGATATATAAGTCGTTTAGTATGGGTGCGGGTCCCAGAGACTTGTTGCAGTACATCGGTAGCAAACTGCCCCAAGTTCTGTGGAGCTGTTTGGGGCCAACACGGGCAACGTTCGATCCACATGCGTTGCCGCCAAACTACATCGCGGATCTAAGCAGACCAACAATTGAGGATTAAACCGTAGCAGAAGCGCAGCTGTAGTGAGTTCGCATGAATGGGAGCTGATGCCCGACAGCGTGGCGAGTGCATGCTCTGTAGGATGTTGGCAGCGCTCCGCATCAACGCCTGTAGTGCCCATTCCAAGGCAGTAGATGATAGATGCATTGCTCTAATGTATGTTTTGTGTTCGGCCGCTTTGATTCGTGCTACATTTACTCGTAAACAGGTTCCTACATGATGTCGCGTGCCCATGCAAAGCGCCACCTGAACGTGCCTAAGTCTGCCCCTTTTGGACCTTGGGCAGAAACTGCCCTTGCCCAAGTGGTGGTTTTACGCACATTTGGGTCAGAAACCTCCCCGAGTGCAGCAGATGAGGTTTTGTGTGCGATGCGAGGGGTACAATGTACATACACTGCCAGTGCTAGAAATCAATGCTACACGGCAATACAGGCCACGCACACCATTACAGTCTGCTGAATGCTTATTGTAGATTACAACTTGCTTTTGCGTGCGGCTGCAGACGTCCCTAGATAATCCCCGATTGAATCGCATGGCACACAGCACTCAACCCAACAGCACTACCTCTGAAAGCTGCGTAGGATCACAAAAACATGAAAGAATTGAACCTGATGATGGCCTTCATGATATATCTGCAATCAAGCAATGTTTTGAGACGCTTGAATGATGAAGCAAAGTAGCATTTAGGACAATGGCTCGTCACATCAGATGAATTCATCTTTAAAGCGGCCAGCATCGTACCTGTGCGGGAAACACGTCTCCAACATGGCCATCGCATACTGCCTGCCTGAAGCACATAAGGGACGATGTTTGTATGCTGCTTACGTTGCGGATGTTGCAGACCTGCACCGACGTCCGTTCAAAATGCAGATTTTGGATCCAGCCAAGCATTCAGCATTCAGTGCTAATGCCGCAGCACTCAAGCAGCATGTGAATGCAGAAGTAAACATGTCACACCTTTGCATCGTGAATACCTACTGATAAGGCTCTGTTTGACATTGTGGCCATGGCTGATCAAAATCGTCAGTCCACAGTATCGTTGATTGCACCTACACATTGATTGCTGCCAACTCTGCTGAATCTAGTATTGTAATGGCAGCATGATTTAAATACGTGAGTTCGGCAGGTATGATAATACGGTGCAAATTTCGTGCAACTGACGAGACCAAGCACCACCAGGCAAAGGAAACCGAGAACGTGCCTTTGCAACTTATCACTATCCAAAAACTTCGAAGCTCTTTAGCATTGAAGCGTGTGGCCGACCCTGCAAAGGTACATCAAGTGTTTCCGCACGCGCTGTCCTAACATCGGAACGTGAATCTTTCATCTGACGCACGTCCATTGACGAGAGCTTCAGAAATAATTTTTTCCCCATGTTGTATGACAGTCGTTTCATGCAAGACATCAGGCGGTGGCCGTTGCCTGGCTCAAAGCGCATCGCACAGCCTGATCAACAATCACAGCGCGAATGCGGTATATCTCGACAAATACTGCAGCAGATCAGACCTTGATAGCCATCCATAATATCCGTGTGTGTTCGCCTGTAAGCGCGCTGATAATGCATACCATCTTCTCGAATGTTGCCGGCAGTAGAGGCTAAGCCCGAGACAGACAAAGCTGCTCAACAACACAAGGCGAGCATGGCAAATCAAGCTACGAATGACTATGAAGTCAAATGCTTGGCTGCCTTCGACGGCTGGCTGTAACCGACGATGCAGTGAGCAATAACAATCGGCTGCGAATTGATGCGTATTCTGACAGTCTTGCCGCTTTGAAAATTCTGAGGCTGTGCTGCAACGTAATGCACACACGGGTGGTCGTCAGCTGCGCGTATGCTCTGATGTGAGCATGTTTTCGCGAGTGGCAAGAAGGGGCCATGGCCACAGGTACACTGGTGTATAAGTTACAAGGACAAAGCGAGCGAGGCAGGTAGCACCGCAAGCAAGAAGCAGGGGAAACGCACACCACGCAGCAAGCCACACGAAGCGCATACCAAAACACCCACGCAACGGCAGCACCCGCGCCGGACACAGCGACACGGCCACACAACCACACACACGCCCATGCCCACACTGGTGTACAGCTCGAGGGCCTTGCAACTGTGTGCATACAAGATTGAATTAAATATGCAGACGGCACATGAATACAAATTGAAGGGGGAGACACAGTTCTCCCGAACGATTGACCACAATCCCAAGCGGAGACATCAACTGGAACTGCGGCTGTCTCACCTGCCAACATTAGATCATCACAGAGTAGCAACTTGAATATGAACCAAAAGTGGCGCTTGGTCACTGCTCACTCAGCGATCGTTGTATTGAAACCGCTTTTCGCAGAGAACCGCACTTCGAGTTTGCGAGCATAGGCACACGCTAGATCCTGGCAACAGCACTGATTTGCAGCATGGGGATGTACAAATACTGTCAGCGACGTACACGGTCCTGGTCACTATGTCCGATGAGATCGGCGGGTCTCACGGGAGTCTAGCGGTAAGACACAACAGCGCGAGCAGCGCATGTCAGGCCTGCAATCGGCCCGCTCGCAGTGTTCCCTTCCAAGACTCACCAATTATGCACACAGAAGAGAACACTATGATGCCGTACAAGTGACTGTGAATGCTGATACTGCGCTTGCAAGCAAGTTGGCTGTGTACTATTTCGCCAAACGGTATCCCTCGCCAATCGTTGAGCTCGCGCCGTGCGGTTACCAAATATGTTCGTGGGGCCACATTGCGTCCTCTGATACGTCCACGTTGTGCGTCCGAGTCCCTTGTGCCGATCATTCAAGGTGCCCTTGCACCAATCCATGAATGTGCCCCTTCTGCTTCGAGTTGGTGGCCGGCCATGGAAACAACCCCGAGCAGTGCTGCACAGATCTGCCCCTGGCTGCCAATGTGGCTCTGGGGTGAGTGTGGCGAGTTCTGCCCCCAACTGCTGTATGCTGAAACAGCCCCTGATGCAGAAGGGGGCATTAATGCCCTCAGCCCACCGGCCCCTGATCCAGAAAGGGCACTTTGCTCAACTTTGGGGAAGTCGAGTTTCTTGTAGTGGAGGGCAACAGGAAGATGCAGAGGTCGTTGGAAGAGACACGATCGAGCGCATATGGCGTCGCAGAGCTGGCGGTCGTGCGTGCAGGCGTCGCGGTGCGTGTTGTGTGAAGGCACCAGTGCAGGCCTTGTCGCAGTGGCAGGAAAAGAGCCTGCGAGCAACAGGAAGATGCAGAGGTCGTTGAAAAAGACACGATCGAGCACATGTGGCGTCGCAGCGCTGGCGTTCGTGCGTGCAGGCGTCGCGGAGCGTGCCGTGTGTATGCACGAGCGCAGGCCTGGTCGCACAAGCGGCGTGGCAGGAGCCTGCGAGGTCAGCTCGAGGACGGAAAAGATAACCTTCCAAGTGCTAATTACCTTTACGCGACAGGATGTGGTGTATGCGACGTGGGCGGACGGGGACGCAGCGCAGAGGCGATCGCGGCATTGCAGCAGGTGGCGACAGGCGCAGCTACCGCAAGGTTCGGAGATGTACGCCATCGCGCGAGCAACGACCGCGGACGTGTCGGGATACATCTATCAACGCAGCACGGGCGACGGTGCTGTATTGCGTATATCCCGGGTCGCAGCGGGAAACCAGATAACACATTCAGGTCGTCGGCCAACTCTACCGGCGCCGTTGCAGCGCACCGGTAGCAGCGTTCTTCGTAACACCGCCGCTGTCGTGTTCTCGGTGGGTAATTGGTAATAGGTGTCGTTCTGTCGTGTGGCACGGCTGCGTCAGGCGTCGTAGCGGTCGGGGCGTTCGACGCCAGCCTCGCACGTGTGCGACCAGGTCCCAGCGAGGTCACCACGGTGGCGCGCCCTTCGTGAAGCCCGATCCCCAGCATACGCACGCAGTCACAGAGGGTGACGTTCTTACACCGCTTGCAAGAGGCCGTGTCCGTGGGAGCAGCGGATCGTCACACAGTCGGTCGGGACGACCTAGGTCAACCGGGCGAGCAGACCGTCGCCTACACTGGCCACGACGGCTCCGCAGGCGTGCACAGGCGCAGTCTGTCGTCGTATATAGCCGCGGGAGGAAGGCATGGCGACTGCAGAGGCCGAGGAGTTGTCCAAGCGGTGCGTTCCGTGGCAAGGCGCCCAGCCTGGTCGCGGCTGGTTGCGTAAGCGCATGCATAAGGGGCGCGTCGGTACGTAAGGGTCGCTGTCGGTCGGTGGCGAGCTGGCGACGATGCAGGCGCTACACAAGGCAACGTAGACATAGGCTGCATTCGTGTTTGGCACACCAGCATCATCCGGGCGAACGGGAATATGTTTATCGTGTGACCTAGAGCGTGCCGCTCGTCCGCCGATGGCATGGCATGCGCGCGCGTTGGTAAACTTGCCCCGGGTGGGCGCGGCTGTAGTGTGATCGTGTGTGTCTCGATGATGGTTCGGATGAGATCCTTCTGCGGTCTTTGTCTTTTCCCGTTCACTGTCGCCGCGGTTTCTGGTCCGGTATACATACCAGTCTCGTCTCTCGACGCAGGTTATCTTGTTTAACAAAAGAGTGAACTGGAGAAGACAAACGCCGAAACCGAATCTAATTCGAATCAACAGCCTTATCTTATCTCGCAGACAGCTGCGGTGCATTGCTATGCCAAGCATGTATCTGCGCAATGCATGTACACACGTCTGCGGCATCACAACTCCACCCACACACAGATGCAAACTTGTCTCCACCATGTTCTTTGCCGATGGATGGATGGGACTCATCAGACTGGTCACAAAAGAGCCCGACCCCTACTCAGTGAGCGTCGGCCTGTACAGCTACACCAAACAATTTGACCACTCTCCTACCCCCCGTGTCCGCTACTACATTCGTCTGTTATTGCAATGCATCGTGCACAGGCACCTGCCTTTTTTATGCGTGAGGCATGTACAAGTGCTAGTATGGGTCTGGTTGGGCCTGGTAAGTCAAGCAGGGAAGCCATGCATGTAACGATCCAGGCGCTCGAGAATGGTCGGTGGGGCACCAACCATTCGGGCAGTCATGCATGTAACGATCCAGGCGCTCGAGAATGGTCGGTGGGGCACCAACCATTCGGGCAGTCATGCATGTAACGATCCAGGCGCTCGAGAATGGTCGGTGGGGCACCAACCATTCGGGCAGTCATGCATGTAACGATCCAGGCACTCGAGAATGGTCGGTGGGGCACCAACCATTCGGGCAGTCATGCATGTAACGATCCAGGCGCTCGAGAATGGTCGGTGGGGCACCAACCATTCGGGCAGTCATGCATGTAACGATCCAGGCGCTCGAGAATGGTCGGTGGGGCACCAACCATTCGGGCAGTCATGCATGTAACGATCCAGGCACTCGAGAATGGTCGGTGGGGCACCAACCATTCGGGCAGTCATGCATGTAACGATCCAGGCGCTCGAGAATGGTCGGTGGGGCACCAACCATTCGGGCAGCCATGCATGTAACGATCCAGGCGCTCGAGAATGGTCGGTGGGGCACCAACCATTCGGGCAGTCATGCATGTCACGATCCAGGCGCTCCAGAATGGTCGGTGGGGCACCAACCATTCCGGCAGTCATGCATGTAACGATCCAGGCGCTCCATAATGGTCGGTGGAGCACCAACCATTCGGGCAGGCATGCATGTGACGATTCATGCGCGGCGTGGCGACGGCCGCACGTGACCACCTCGCTTAGCACAAGAGGAGGCCCTGTGAGTTGCGTACGGTCGTCTGAGGGGGGTTTCCAGGTGGTTTACCCCTTCGGCATATGTGGTCCCGTTAATTCGGAGTTGTCAATGTCCAATAGGATACGGCTCAGTAAATTTAGATTTACTTTACTTTACTAAGAATGGTCAGTGGGGCACCAACCATTCGGGCAGTCATGCATGTGACGATCCAGGCGCTCCAGAATGGGCGGTGGAGCACCAACCATTCTCACAGGCATGCATGTGACGATTCTTTTGCGTGGCGACTAAGAATGCCTGGTAAGGGTCTGGTCTGGCCGCACGCGGGTTTTTTGTTACCGTATCTTGCTGCTGGGTGTGTATTCCCTAGCCCCAGTTCCCCGCACTCTGCCCTCGCACCAGCTGCAGCCTCCCGCCCCGGACCGGTCCGCTCGCGTACTGAATCGGCCCCGTGCGTCGGTGTGATCTAGCCGTTCGGCGCATGTGCCAGAGACGGACTCTTGTGTAGGGAGCGCTACGAGCTCAACCCCGCGGGCGAGGCGCTGATTGAGGAGCTGGAACGGAAGGGCATCACGCTGCCGCGCATCCAACAGGCCCGCGCTTGCATCAATGCGGCTGCGGTCCGAGCTGGCAACCGCGGGGAGCGGTCGCGTGCTGTCTTTGCCGCCGTCAGTGGCGTTTCCTTGCCGACGTTCTCTCTACCCCAGCTCGATGACTGGCGCCTGCTGATGAGCCACCATTACCGAACGTTGCCGGGGCTCGAGAATGCGGAGCGCAACGTGCTGCGGTTTGCGCGGGCCCACTATGCTGTGCTGAGCTCGCGCGCTCTGGAGACTGAACACCTGCTCAGGCCTGACACCATGCAGGTGTGTCACTTTTTGGGGGCTCGACGGCGCTTCCAGGCAACTGTTGCGTGCATTTGTGATGCCAGTGTTTGTACTCGCGGAGCTGCCAGTCCACCGCGAATTGTCCTTGTACACTCGCAGGTCATACGTACCTATGAGCTGACACGGTGTCATGGTGTGCAGCTGGACATGTTCAAGGTGATTGAGTCGTGGCGCGTGATGCCGAAGGATGTCTTCACCGCGACGCTGCACGTGATGCTATATACAAAGCAGATCGGCAGTGACAAGGTGTTGGACGCGTACGAGCACACGATCAGCTGCTTGTGCAGAGATTACTATGCGGCCAAGGATGAGGTGCGTGTGTCCATCAGCTCTGACAGCAGTTCTTGATGTAGTTGCTATGACTGCTACAGTGTGAGGTGTGTTATGTAAGTGCCCGTCGTTTGTGGTGAGGAGATCGTGGCATGTCCAGGTCCTCGGGTGCGGCGCTGTATACATTTTTTAAACAAGCGAGTGCCGCAGTGCAGGTCGTGGAGTTTCCGAGTCCGTTCAAGCATTTCAAGGCGCTGGTGAGGAGCGTCCGTATGTACATCAAGGCTTCGCCGCTCGGAGGTGTGCGCAAGATCACGCCCCTGACGCAAGGCCAGATCATACGCACTGTGGAGTCGATGTACGTCGGGGGCTTTGGCATGATGCAAGTGCGCAGCGTCCAATCCTGCCCATGCCGATGCAGATGCTTGTCTTGATCAACCATCCTGCCCATGCCGATGCAGATGCTGGTCTCGAGAGGTTTGTTTGGCGCATATGACTTGGCCTCACTTTTGCAGGCGCGCGTTGTGTTTGCGCTAACTGCGCTTGCTGGCCTGCGCACGACATTTTTCCAGTACTGGCGCTGGCGGGACGTGGAGCTCGTGAAAGTCCCTATGCTGCGAGGACAAGTGAGGGAGGCGACTGAGGAGGTGGTGCACGATGACGACACGCTGGTGAGCACTGATGTCCTAGTTGAAGCCGTTGCAGAATAGATGTGTGAACATCCATTGGGCTGCCTGTCCCAGTATGTATATCATGTGACTGCCGGATGAGAGTCGGTGCCAGTATTTGTTTTCTCCCGTTCACTCTTTTGTAATCTCATGTGACTGCCAGCTAAAGGTGTCTGGCTGTACCTACACATGGCTGTGCAGAAGTATGTTCGTCCACACTGTGTGACTCTGGCGATGTCCCCCACGTATTGCCTCACCCGTACACGCATTATTTCGCATCGTTCCGCCACAGCTGTGTCGCTTGTGGATCGCTGCTGCTGATGCTGCTGCAGCGCTTAATGTGCACTGCACTTATTGGTGCTGTGCAGATTGGCTTTGCCTTTGTGAGCCACCACGAGGTCAACAAATGTCCCAATTCGTATGGTGTGCCGGTACTGGCACTGGACCCGACGGGCCAGCCAGTCTCGCCGTCCATGCCGGTCATCGGCAGCCTGCTTGTGCAATTGGGGCTGGCCATGGGGGTGTACGACGCGGACCAGATCCAGAAGTTGCAGTACAACCAGCGCCTTTGCCCGAAGGAACATGCACAGGACTGGTGTGGTCCTCGGTCAGTGTTGTTGTCAGGGATCACTACGCTGGTCAACCTCACTTGTGTGCCCATCCATTGTCAACGTGACATCCCACCTGACCCCTTGCCCAATCCTGACATAGAGCATCTCTATGATATCGGCATTTCGGTTCAGCACATATAGCAGATGCATTTTTACACTGTCTTCTAACATGCAGCTCGGTGTTGCAGGTATGTCATCTGCACGCAGCATGACATGCTGTTCTTGCCCTACATCAATGTTCCGGGACCTCGGATCTCGTGGCTGGTCGCCGTGTGTGGACTTCTCGCAGAGCCTGAAGGCGGAAACGCCGAGCAGGAGAAGCCTACTGGCAAGGGTGTTCGCATGG
Organism: Ulva prolifera; assembly: GCA_023078555.1. Taxonomy (NCBI): domain Eukaryota; kingdom Viridiplantae; phylum Chlorophyta; class Ulvophyceae; order Ulvales; family Ulvaceae; genus Ulva; species Ulva prolifera. Next base: position 1,054,132 of record CM041204.1, on the reverse strand, counting down.
GGCCGAGGGCGCTTCGGTCCTCCATGGTTCTGCGCATGGTCTTGTCAAGGATCGTGTCAGATCGAGCCCCCGATGAGGTTCTGATGCGCCACATTGGCACGTGGGTTCAGAATGCGACAGCCGCGGCAATGGTGCACTACTTCTCAAGCCGTGGCGCGGCGTCCACGCTGGCTGGCATGGTGTGCATCAACGCCTTGTTTTTTCTGGCACGCAATGCGCGTGCCACTGATGGTGCTGCAGACCTACATGTAGGTCTCAGTACCCAGACATGCGGTGGGGGCCATGGCGGGCGGCAGTGTTCTAATGCTGCATGATGTGGTGTCATCTGGGCCTCGTGGGGACATTGTCCTCTCATGTCCAGGGTGCTGATGTCCGTGCCATGGTTGCGTTTGCGAGGTTGCACTGCATATGTACACGTAGCACGTATGCGGCTGTTTGGTGTCGGTGCTCACAGTATTGCATGGCTCCTTGCGAATATTGGTGGCATTGGTAACAGTCATAATCCCCATGTGCAGGCACAGGTCAACATCACGGGGGACGCACAGGGTATGGAGCGCGCGCGCACAATTGCACGCTTTGGTGGAGATGCGGGCGGATCAGGCCTGTTGGCTACGGCGCGAGACCAGCCCGAGCGCGAACTGTTCTTGTTCTTTGCCTTCCAGAATTCCAGGGAAGGCGCAGCACAACAGGCGATCCTCACCGAGAAGTCGAAACGCCTCGCTGACTACGTGGGTGGTCACCAAGCCGGCGATGGCACCCAGATCGCGACGGTGTACCACCGTATCATGCGCAAGGTGGCACCGTATCCGGGCAAATGGCTGCTCCAGAGGCCACTCTCCGGTCATCGGCTGGCTCAGTTGCCGCAGGTGGCGCGGGAACTCACGCAGGCAGTCGTGGCTGCTAATGGTGCCAAGGACAAGTGGCTGCGCAGCACGCTGCAAGTCATCGGCGTTGACAAGGTCGGGCTGCGCACGGAGCAAGGGAAGGCGGCGTTGGCAGCGCCGTGTGCGACTGTTGAAGATGTGGAGATCGACTTCCCGCACGGCCCCTTCGGCGAGCATGAGGACATGGATGGGGACGACGCCGTTGATGATGGTGACGTCGAGATGGAGGGCTGCGATGACAGCCATGCCGACGTGTCACACCACCCCGACGAAATCGCCGATGCTGAGCTTCAGGAGGTAATGGGGGGTGTCGCTGAGCTCGCGGCCTTGGGGACTGCTACCGAAGAGACGGTGTATGATGCTGTGGAGGAGGAGCTCAGGCGTGAGGCGGGCCTCCGATGCGCAACGGAGCAGCCGTCGGTTGCCACTGACAGCGGAGTCGCTGTGGCTGAAGCGGATCCAGGCATGTCGGCGGAGGTGCCCGCGCCTGTTGGCGAGGCTGCGTCCGGGGAGCCAGAAGGTGCCACGGCGCATTTTACCACAGCGTCAGGAGAGACGATGTACCTGCACCTGTCGCACCAAGCGTCCCTGGGTGTGCTGTCAACTCGCCAGTATCAGGTGCACTTGCTGACGATCAACCCAGACACCGGGGAGTCCGTAATCCCTTATCCGCCTGGAATGCGCGTGCCCAAGGGGGACCCCGTGTTTGAGACGGACTACCTCACGAAATGGGCACACAGCAGCGGTGAGCAGCTGATGCACGAAGTGCGGGCTGTGCTGCATGGGTCACTCCCGATGGTGCCGGCGCGTTTCGCCAACATGTCCCTAGCTGTTCGGCGTGCGCTCACGGCATCGAAAATGTGCATCGTGCAAGGCTGCCCGTCGTATGCCACCAGTGAGACGACCAACCACAGTCTGCACCTGTGCGAATTACACCAGGGCGACGACATCCGTGTGATGAACACCGAAGAGGATGTCCGTTTGTGCACTGCCTGCCACGGGCTGCGTGCTGTGGAGGAATTCCGTGAGGGCCAAGGCAGCGAGACCACTGGCGGAGTTTGCCACAGGTGCCTTGTCATTCGCAGAAACACTGCCATCACCAAGAAGAACGCAAGAAAGGGCACGTCAGTTCCAACACTCCCCGTCCCCGAGCACAAGCCCCCGTCTGCGACAGAGATCGAGAATGGCATGGATTGCACCCAGGCGTATATCTTGGAGCGACGTGCAGCGGCACAATGTGCTGCCCCCATCGGCACGCGCCCCGGTGAGACGCTGTCGGACCCGATGTTGGTGCTCGCGACGTATGCTGTTGAGCGGCGGGGCCACGAGCACCAGTGTGTGCGGGTGGGCTGTATCAATGACAGCAAGTCCTCGAAGCCCGCGACCCTGTGTCGAGCTTGCTGCAAGGTGCGCGGCGACTGAACTTGTGTATACACCCCGGCGCATCTGGTTTTCATTGTGAGCCCTGTCACAGTTGTCAGAATTCTGGCGTGTGCTTTTGTGGATGCCTAAATGCCTCTCTCGAGCCCCGGTGTATCCTCTGATGCGTGTGCATGTCGCAGAGTGTGCGGGGGCGGCATTACGCCCTCGTCGCCGTTGTGGACGTTGATGGACGTCCAACCGGGGAATACATGTATGTGCGATACTGCAGCGGTTGCCGGCGGGGGCTTCCGCTGCACATGTTCAGGGATGGCCTGGCTCAGTGCAATCGCTGCGTCGACGGTGACGCCGAGTATCGCCGGCGAGCGGCACAGGAGTCGCTGCCGGGGCGACCCCCGGACGTCAACACGGATGATCTGGAGTATTCCACCCCAGAAAAGGCTCTGATCATGGACTACGCCTACGGCCCCGGACTGTGCAAGGCGAAGAACTGCCGAGAGGAGGTTGCTCGAATCGGAAGTGGCCCACAGAATACAACGCGCGCAGCGCCGATGTGTGGGCCTCACCTCAGGGTAGCGTCTCCTCACTGGACCACCACATGTTGCCAGGCGTGTCTTACAGAAATGCTACAGCCACAGGGGGTACTTGCGATCTAACACTGTGTTGTACGGAAGCTGTTCCATTGTTAACACGCCAATCACCTGCAGGCTTTCTATGTCAAAGTGGAGAAGACCGGGCTTCTGCAGCGCTGGTGCACGGGCCACAAGATGTGGGAGCATCCGGACGTCTTTGGGGGCTTGGTGCGTGCGTGTCGCCACCGTTTTGTTACCAGGTCACTACCTGTGACAGGGGCTGCCGGCGAGCAAGGGGTTGACAGCGCTCATGATGCCGATGTTGCCCGTCCCATGCCTGCAGTCGCAACGCCCGTCGCCGGGCCGCCAGCGCTCGTCGAGTCTGTCTCGGGTGTTGCCATCGAGGGCACAGCGAGTGACAGCCCGGTGGCTGGTGTATCGAGCTCTGGGACACTCGCGCATTGCGCGGCTCCCGTATCTGCTGTCAATACGCTCATGCATGAGACCATTTCTGTTGCCACGCCCACCACAGCTGAAGCTGGTGGTTCCACAGAGGAGAGGCAGGTGGCATGGGGGTGCCAGACTGCGATTCTCGGTGGATGTACTGCGGCCAACCAAGTCCAGGCGTACCTCGGAAGACAGGGGGCGGCCGCTTTTGCGAGGAGCATCCTCAAGCGGCCTGATGCCTGCGATGAGGCCATGGGGGCCGCGGTGGACGATGCTGTGAAGAAGCTATACACCACACTCGCCGCGGAAGGCGGCCCCACCACACCAGCGATTGGGTTTCCGGTTGCGCCTGTGCGCGCACCAACGACATGTGCGCGCTGTAGCAAGCCTACATCGGCTGACGCGTTTGTCGGCAAGTCAATGTGCCTGTGGTGCGCTGCGGGAGGAGCTGAGAGCCTCTCACTGGTGGACGTTGGCAGTGCGCTCGAGTCTGGGATGTTGTATCGCAAAGGTGCGGTCCATCATCCATGTGTGTTCGGTTGTGACTCTGGGCGTTGCAGCATCAGCTGTGGTGTTGCAGTGATGTGCGTTTACAATGTGGAGAGACCTGGGCCATGACGATGGCCTAGCAGCAGTGCGATGTAGTGATGCAGCTGTTGTTTGTGCCGAGGGTTTTGGTGGACACTCTGACAGGTGCACCTTGCAGGGCGGAGAGTCAGGAGGCAAGCTGTCCGCACGGACCCGAAGCTATCCGCGATTGGCGGGATCACAGTGGCGCATGCCCAGGTGGCTAAGAGCCTCAAGAAGAGGAGGTCCGTCAGTGTTGCTGGCGTCGCAGGCGAGCCTGCAAAGAAGCGTCAACGACACACCAGCAGCCAGAGCGCCCGACTCAGACACCAGCGGAAGGTTGTGCAGGATGGCTTGGCCCTGACGCGGTGTGCAGACCAGGAGGACCACGTATGTGCAGGTGAGCCATTTGATTGCTCATTCCTCGCTGATTGACCCTATGTTGCGTGCGCGCGTATTGGCTGGTAATGTATCATTGGCAGCATCGTCCCTTGTACAGCCTGTTGCCCTGTCCCAATGCATTTCTGGAAGGGCGCATAGGGCTTTCTGTGGTCGGACTCGCTGTCACTTTGATCCTGCAGTTCATCAGTGCACGTTTCATCTTGGTACCCGACGACATCGACCACGAGCTATGCAGAGAGCAATGATGAGGATTCGGAGCCACCGGCACCGGCAGATGCAGACTTGACCATGCTGGCCGCTGCCCGTGCGGTGTATGAGCACGGCTTGGAGTGGTTGGCGAACACCGACTGTACTCACGCCGCCATGGAGACCGTCGAGGAGCTCCTCCCTGCCTTCGCACGCCGTTTCGGAACGAACAACTTCGCGTCCTTCGCTGTGGTCGATGCGGCCGGTCCGCGGCCAATCCTGCGAGCCCGGCAGAGCGACAAAGGTGGATGGCAACAGGTTCGCTTCTTACACAATGCTGTAAAGCACTGCCCGGAGAATTTGTGTACTGTTCGCGGTAGCACGCCGAGGGGCCAGAAGTGCGAAATAGTGCTGTGCTAGCTGTGGCTGCCAATTATGGGACACTCGAGCTCTGGCGGGGTGATCCTGTACGCGAAGCTGTATACCGGCAGCTGAGGTCCTCGTTGCCGCGGACCAGATCTTCAGGGCCTGGACTGATGAGGTTTACGTTGAGATGCAGGTGATTTGTGCTCGCCCCCCCGGGCTGCGAGGTCGCAAGACGCATGATTCGGACACCGTTACTGACAGCACGTGGTTTGGGGGCTATGGTATCCGTATGAAGGACAACGAGCTTTGCGGTGACGTGCTGGTGAGGGACAAGAAGCCTCGTCGCATTGCAACAGGATTGCCTGGTCAGGACCCGCACCAGGACGAGGCGGTGCAAGTGGCGTGACACGTTTGCGTTGCTGCTGGATCGCCTGCACAATGTGCTCGGACCTGTGCCAATGAAGCCGGTGCATGTGCTGTCGCTGGCCTTCCTCGAAAACTGCAAGATCAAGGTTCCAGCGATCGAAGACCGCCATCAGACGACGTTGCTGATGACTGCTCATCTCTACACTGCGGTGATTGCCCGCCACAGGCAGAAATATGTGGAGAGCGGCGATGGTGCGCCTGATAGGAGCAAGGTTGCCCATGTTATCGGTTACTGCACAGCGCGCCTCGCTTGTGGCCTGCGAGAGGCCAGCAAGCCCTCCCCTCTCCCGGCGTCAGTCTGGGAGACTGTCCGTGGGGCTGCAGTTGCCACGATGACCGCATTCGAGTCACACTTCAGCACTTTTCGCGCGCCGCAGTGTGGTGAAGGGTGCTGCTGTCCTAGGAGCAGTCCCGCGCTGCATGCATGCGCCGTCAGTACACGCGTCCGCGTAGCCCCCGAGGGCCCATGTGGCATATCCGCACGCATATCGCGCGGCAGCACCGCCAGCACCTGCCCACCCCGCATCGCCCCACGCCAGGGCCACACTCGCCGTGCACGCCCGGATCGCGTGGCACGCTCCAGTTTGCAAACACATTCGGGCTGTTCAGAGCCAGGTTTGAGGTGTCTGATCAGACTGGCCATGGGGCAGTCCGCCACGCCAGCTCCGAAATGCGACAGGTCATTGGCTTGTGTGACACCTAGAGGAGTGCCACGTGTAAATATTGCTGTTGATGGCTGCTATTCGTCATGCTGTGTGGATCCAAAACGCCCCAGAATGCATCATCTTCAAGCCTGGGCTGTGCACCTCTCCTAGAACGCAAAAGCAACACCCCGAAGTGCATTCCCACTAAGGGTGTGTTGCCAGAGTTGGCTTCCTCAAGGTCAACTGTCCAGCATGCTGCATCTCCCAAGCCCGCCCGACAAGAGGTTCATACTTACCTCATGTGACAGTGATGTCCTGCTGCAAGCAGAGCCTTTCACTTTGCACAACCACCTCCAAATGGCATTCTGCGTGTGGTATCACCCCCGAACATCTGTGTGCTTCACCGTTCCTTGTGCGGAAAGTTGCTATGCACTCAGTCTCACTCAACAAAGGCATTCACCAGCAGCTTTTCACGCGTGCTTTGCGAATCCGCGATCCAGGTGTCAACAACGATGTTGTGAAGTGCATGGCGGAGCAGTGTGGTGAGTGGTGTCGCGTGGCGCATGCTGCATGCGAGATTCCAACACCCCGACTTTGGCTGAGGTGCACCGGTGGCATTGTAGCACTTGTCGCGCGTCGCTGTGTGGTGGAGGGTGCTGCTGTCCCCGGAGCAGTCCCGCACTGCATGCATGCGCCGTCAGTACACGCGGGCGCGTGGCCCCCGAGGGCCCACGCACGTGACGGCGTCCCCGTACACGGGGCGTCTGGTCGAAGCAGCAGCGCATGTGGCCCGACCTGTCGCCGCTCGCAGGCGGAGGTACGAGTTGAACCCGGCGGGCAAGGAGGCCTTCAGGGCGCTGGAGGGCGCAGGCCTAACGAGGGAGCGCATGGAGAAAGCCCGCGCGTGCCTGAACCGCGCGGCGGAGGAGGTCAGCCGGATGGGCGAGCCGTCGCGCGCGGTGTGCGCGGCGCTGAACGCCACCGAGAAGCCCGACTGCGTCCTCCCGGACCCCGCGGAGTGGCGCCTCCTGCTGTCGCGCTTCCACCGCACGCTGCCCGGCCTCGAGGACGGCGAGCGCGGCGCGCTGCGTTTCACCCGCGCCCACTACGCAGTCATGTCCCTCCGCGGCGAGGACACCGACGCCTTGCTGCGGGAGGAGACGTCCGACGACGGGCAGAAGAGCCTCGTCGTCGACATGTTCGAAGCCGTCAAGTCGTGGAGGACCATGACGAAGGACCGCTTCGTCGAGGTCCTCCACGTGCTGCTGTACAGCAAGGTCATCGGCAGCAAGGGCTCGCTGGACGGCATCAAGTACGCTGTGGGGAACCTCATGGGCGAGTACTACGCGGCGACGAACGAGGTGCGTGCCCCGTCTGGCGTCGCCGCGCCGCTCACGGGCGGCCGCGTTGCTGAGGGCCTGCGCCTGTGGGCGACGGGGGTGTGGCCTGTTGTCCGCGGCGTCGCGGAGGGGCCCGCAGTTGTGCTCAGAGGGGCCGCCCTGCCGCGCCGCTGGCCTGTCAGCCGCCGTGGGCGGGGGCCTGCAGTCTCACGGCGCATGCGACCGCCCTGACCCCGCTGCCTGTCCAGGTGGTGGAGGCTGCGAGCCCCTTCCAGCGCTACAAGAGCGTCGTGAAGGGCGTCGCGATGTACATCAAGTCGTCGGGGCTCGGCGGGACGCGCAAGATCACGCCCCTGACGGAGGGCCAGATCCGGCGGACGGTGGAGGGCATGTACGTCGGCGGGTTCGCGATGCTCCAAGCGCGCGCCGTGTTTGCGCTGACCGCCATCGTGGGCGTCCGCAGCACGTTCTTCCAGTTCTGGCGCTGGCAGGACGTGTTCCTGCAGAAGGTCCTGCTGCTGGACGGCGAGGCGGTGCAGGCCTCTGAGGAGAACATGGCCCGGCAGGACACGACGGTGCGCAGCTGCTGCTCCAGACCCGCCTGCAACCCGCCGTCCGGGCCGCCTGCGCCGGATCCGCCCGCTGTGCCTCCGCCCGCCGTGCCTGCGTCCCCTGCGCTCACCCGCGCCGTTGCCTCCGCAGATCGGCTACGCTCTCGTCACGCGCCACGTGGTCGCCAAGGCGCCGAACGCGTACGGCGTCAACGTCCTCGCGCTCGACCCCACGGGCCTGCCGGCGAGGCGGGGCCTGCCGCTCGTCGGAAATGCCGTGGTCGAGCTTGGCCTGGCGATGGGCGTCTTCGACTGGGCGGCCCTCGACGACCTCGCCTTCGGGGAGATGCTGCCGTGCAAGCCCGGGACGGAGGAGTGGTGCGCCGCAGCCTGTCACAGACTCCTGTCAACTGCCAGTCAAAGATCCTGCAGCATAACTATGCCGTGTGTCCCACGTGTGGCAGTCTGAGCTCTGTTAGCTGCTACGATCACCATTCATACAGTACAGACTCCTGCTCCACGTATCACGCTCAGCACTCTGATCTCTGCTGTAGTCGGTAGAGAGACACACGGAAACAGGAAAGCATTCTCACCTGCCAATTGCCAGTCAAATATGACCTGGAATTGACAGCTACGGCCTGTATTCTGTGCTCTGGGCTGCTGACCTACGGGCTGCCCGCAGACTCACACCGAAATGCATGTGATCTGCTGCACTCGTGCATCACAGCTAAGACACGCTTGCACCAGGGGAGCTCTGCTCCCCACACACCCCCTCGTGCGCTGTCGCTCGGAGATTCAACCAGGAATTCATCCACTGCCTTTCCCAGCGCTGGACCAGCCAAAGCCTCGGCCAGCATATCAGCCTCCCGCTCAGCTGTCGGCACAAACTGGACATAAATCTCCTGTCGCATACATCTGTTCCTAATGAAGTGATACTGGATGTCGATGTGCTTGCTCCTTCCTGGGGCGCCAGCAGTAGTCAGCTTCAGCCGATGCAAAGCACTCTGATTTTCACAATAAACAGTCATCTGCTCAAAACGACCATAGGTATCACCCAGCAACTTCCTCAGCCACAGTGCTTCTTTCACTGCCATGGCAGCTGACATTCTTGGCATACTGAGGCTGCTTCAATAGCAGGCCTTCTCCAGCCAGTTGTTCAACTTCCTGCCACAGAAAGAAATGCAGCGGTCCCAGATCCTTCACCTCAAAATGCTTGCCCAGCATCTCCAGATTCTTCATCACTCCACCTTCTCCCGCCAGGATCGCAGAATCATCCACATGCACCAGCACATCTGAGTTGTTCTTGCCTTCACCTCTGATGAACAGACATGGGTCATTCTCTGACACCATGAATCCTTCTGACAACATGTCCACATGCTGCAAACATGCAGTGCAGAGCGCACGGGATGCCGAACGCTGTTTTGTGCATGATGTCGATCTGGAACACTTTAAATTTTGACTCCATGTAACTGACAGAGCAATCACAATTTGAACGAACGCAAGCTGTGGAGCAGAGGAGTGGTCTCAGCCGAGCTGCCGTGTCCACTCGCAGCTCACCTATGACGTTTGCAGGTACGTCATCTGTGCCCAGGACGACCTGCTGATGCTGCCCTACATCAACGTGCCGGGGACGCGGATCTCGTGGCTGGTCGCGATGGCGGGCGTTCTCGCGGACGTCGGTCCGCCTGGCCGCGGCGTCAAGGTCGGCGTCCGGGCGCTGCGTTCCTCGATGGTCTTGCGGCAGGTGCTGATGCAGATCACCTCGGATCGCGCCCCGGACGAGACCGTCATGCGGCACGCGGGCGCCTGGGTGCAGAACAGCAACTCTGCCGCGATGGTGCACTACTTCTCCAACCGGGCGGCCGCGACCACGCTCGGAGGCATGGTACGTCGCCAGCCCATCTGTGCTCCGGTTCCACTGCCTGCTGTCTAGGACTAGTTGTCCGTGGTCACTGAGCGGACCTCGATGTGCTTGATGCTGGGAAGTTGGAGGGGTATGGCCCCGGCGCGGGGACCGATATGAGCACTAGAAGTTTATGACAAGAGAGTCAAGGTTAAGAATGCGTGATAGTTCAAATCAGAACAGAGTGCATAAATGGTTGCGCCCCATCCGACCAGTAACTACTGTGTCGGACCCAGCAAGCGCACAGTATAAATACTGTTGTGAACGCGCCCAGGACTACCCCCTGCTAAGGCTGGCCTCGCCAAGATGTCGCACAAAATGCGAGCACCTCAATGATATCCCGATCATCTGCGGGAATATCAGTAATTTGTGGTGTATAAGTGTATGTATACGACTTTAAACGCTGAGCGCGCGGAGTCTGTGCTCAGTCGTGCCATGCATGCCGGACAGTGAGGATCCGTGACCTATGAGTCCCGATATCCTGGGGTCGGAGTATAACGGGCATGCCGGAAAAGATGAGTCCGACACTTGTTGAGTACATTCTGTGTTCCACCTTGGCTCGAGCCGCCACGGTGCGGGACGCAAGGGCTTGGGCTGTGATCTGCCCGTAGCCTGTGCACACTAGCGCATGCATTGCTGAGTCTGACATGTGAGCATGTGAACCTGAGAAGTTCACAGAGCGCAGCATAGTCGCCCAGCAAGCAAGTAGTGATATACGCACCTAATTAAAGCGCTCTATGTTGTGTTCTTGTGCATGTTTAAGCGCACTTCCAATTTGAGATCGAATCGTTCAGTCGTTAGCGCAATTGTGATAATGATTGAGCTGGTCAACATTGTGCACTCGTAGCCACATCGAGCGTCAGCGCACGATGCTTTGTATGCTCGCATTTCGTGTGCACAATCTTTCAAAATTTTCAGACACGAACATGAGGTTGTACATGAGTTGTACATTGTGAATTTCATGATCAATAATTTTGAAAAGTTGTGCACATCAAACGCAACTAGTTATGATGCCCAGCCTGCGCCAGAGTGAGGTGCCACCTCACGACACCTGCCCGCGTATGGCGTCTGATTGTGCGCGCTTGCCTCTGCAGCCGGCGTGACAGGTAACCTGCAAGACATGGAGACGGCTCGCATGATCCAGCGAGTCGCCGCCGGCGCGGTCAACTCCGGCCCGGCGCCGGTCGCTGGCAACGAGACAGAGCGAGAGCTCGCATGCTTCCTGGAGTTCCAGGCCAGCCAGCAGGGGCAGGTGCACCAGGCGCGAGTGACCGCGGCCAGCAAGCGCCTTGCGGACCACGTCGGCGGCCATGACGACGGCTCCGGCACGCAGATCGCGACGGTGTTCCTGCGGCTCTCCAGGCGAGTGGCCCGTGCCCCGGGCAGATGGCTTCAGAAGAAGCCGCTGTCTGAGGAGCGACTGGCTGCCCTCCCGGAAGGTGTGTCCTCCGCCCCTCACGCACACTCACACTGGTGCCCGGCGAGCATGCCCGCTTGTGTCTGCTTGGCGGTCTATGCGTGTGTCGCTGGGGCACTGTATGCGGTGGGCATGTACATGTGGGTGTCGACGGCGGATTGGGTTTCAGGGGCGAAGCGATGTCACTGGGAAGTCCACTGTGGGTGGGCAGGTGAGTGACGATGGCGTGCGGGGCTGCAGTGGCATCAGCATCACGGCTGCGTCGGCGCTGTTGGTGGGTGTGTGAGTGCCGACGACGGGCAGGACTGAGATGGCCCTGTTGCCCGAACTGCAGCGTTGCTGTAAGGGGGCATGCGATGCCACGGTTTGGCTGGGGCTGCAGCCGACGCACCGCCCGAACACTAGAATGGTGTTTGATGGGCACGTTCTCTGCCGATTCGGCTTGCACTGTGCGATGTTGTGAGTCGACACTGTGTGCAGAGCACCGCGCTGTGATGACTGACTTCACCGGTGTCGTGGTGGAGGCGGTCGTCGCCAAGGACGCCTGGCTTGAGGGCGCCGAGAAGGTCATGTTCATCGACAGGCGGCGCCTGAGGGCGCTGCAGGAGAAGGCTGCGCCACAACGCGCAACGCTGGACGACATCGTGGAGGACTACCCACGCGGCCCGTTAGACGCCGACGAGGTTGACGATGAGGACGACGAGGAGGAGGCACCTGAGGATGTCATCGACATGGACGGCAGCGCGGCTGAGGAGGAAGCCGAGGCAGTCGCGCATGCAGACAAAAGCTCCGCGATGTCGTCGAGGCCGCCGCCGAGATCGCGGCTGTTCCTGCTGACGCCATGGAGCTCGAATTGGCGATGGAGCTGGCGGAGGCAGGCCCGGAAGGCGCTCCGGCAGATGCCCTCCGACGCGACGCAGCACGTGACGACGGACCGTCAGCTTTGGCGGACTCGGCTCCGTGTCATTTTAATAAGCACTTAGGAGGTTAGTTTTTGCGTCGAAAACGCGGTACGGAGGAGGTCGTGGAACGTGTACCGACGAGGCGGGTCGAAGCCCGGCCCCAGCGAGGCGAGGGAGGCTCGGGGACGGCGCCTGGATGCACGAGACAGGCAAACTGGCACGCGGAGGCCCTTTTTGGACAGGGCTGCGCGTGTTAGGGGTGCCGAAGGCAGCGTGGGGCGCGCGGCGAGGGGACAGCGGGCGGGACGTGGGTGGCGGAGGTCCCAGGCGCGCGGTGCGAGGCGAGCGGGCGAACGCTCGGCACAGAGGGTCGGAGAGACACGGATGTTTGCGCTGGCCGGTGCTGAGCGGCGTGGAAGGCGGCGTGGAGGGATGCAGGAGGTGGACGAGGTCGTGGCGAGCTGTACGCCGTGCGGTGAGCGCCGAGGCGCAGCCGGCGCCGTGAGGGCAACAGGAAGATGCAGAGGTCGTTGGAAGAGACACGATCGAGCGCATATGGCGTCGCAGAGCTGGCGGTCGTGCGTGCAGGCGTCGCGGTGCGTGTCGTGTGAAGGCACCAGTGCAGGCCTGGTCGCAGTGGCAGGAAAAGAGCCTGCGAGCAACAGGAAGATGCAGAGGTCGTTGAAAAAGACACGATCGAGCACATGTGGCGTCGCAGCGCTGGCGTTCGTGCGTGCAGGCGTCGCGGAGCGTGCCGTGTGTATGCACGAGCGCATGCCTGGTCGCACAAGCGGCGTGGAAGGAGCCTGCGAGGTCAGCTCGAGGACGGAAAAGATAACCTTCCAAGTGCTAATTACCTTTACGCGACAGGATGTGGTGTATGCGACGTGGGCGGACGGGGACGCAGCGCAGAGGCGATCGCGGCATTGCAGCAGGTGGCGACAGGCGCAGCTACCGCAAGGTTCGGAGATGTACGCCATCGCGCGAGCAACGACCGCGGACGTGTCGGGATACATCTATCAACGCAGCACGGGCGACGGTGCTGTATTGCGTATATCCCGGGTTGCAGCGGGAAACCAGATAACACATTCAGGTCGTCGGCCAACTCTACCGGCGCCGTTGCAGCGCACCGGTAGCAGCGTTCTTCGTAACACCGCCGCTGTCGTGTTCTCGGTGGGTAATTGGTAATAGGTGTCGTTCTGTCGTGTGGCACGGCTGCGTCAGGCGTCGTAGCGGTCGGGGCGTTCGACGCCAGCCTCGCACGTGTGCGACCAGGTCCCAGGTAGTATTTTAGCACTTTTCGCAGCCCCGACGCGGTGCGGGCGTCGAAAGCGCGGCGATTTTGGCGGCGGCGGCGGCGGCAGCGGCCCGGGGGCGGTGCAGGAAGCGCGCGAAACCCGGACCATCTGGGCGTGGCGCAGGGGGGGCGCGCGTTCCGCGAGACCGACGGGAAACCGACGTTTCGCGACGGGCGAGGCCCGTTAGGGACGGCTGGGGAGCCTGCGGATGGCATTCGCGTGCGTTGTTAGCACGGGCGAGCGTGCATCCGAGAGGTCGGCGTTGTTACGGACCCGGGCGAGCGACAGCGGCGTAGAGACGGCGCGGCGGCGGGTATTTTTCGCGAGAATAGGTGATACAGCGTTTGATAGTGTTTCAGAGGCTTCGTTCCGAGCGGTCGGAGGCAGGAGCGGCGGTGCGAGCGCCGAGGCAGCGCAGCGACGTGCAGCGGGTGGCGTGGCGGGCGAGCGGCGCACGGCGCGGCGAGGATCGGTCTATCAGAAGAGAATCATCGGTATTCGACTCTGTAGGCGGGCGTAGGGCGCGAAGCAGGCGTCGCGGGGCGCAGTGCGGGACGTGGGCGGTCTCCGAGGCAGCGAGGCGCGGGACAGCCCGCCACGGCCGGCAGCCGGCCGGCACGGGCAGGATATCATCTAGGAAGAAGAGATGGAGCAGGATTCAGCCGCAGAGCAGCGGAGGAAGGCCGCGGAGAGGTGCGCGAGGTGCTGCAGCCCGTGGATGCGTGCGTAAGGCCGCGGCGTCAGCAGGGTCGCCGCGGCGCGTGCATGCGCGACGCGCACGCGCGCCGCGCGCTGTCGATGCACCGACCGCTGCCCGCTGGCGCCGCTGCGTGGCCGTGGCGGCCGCGCCGGCGAGGTCGAGCGCACGACGGCCTCCTGTGAGGCCTCGGAGTGCCCATGTCGCCGCCAGGGCGGCGGTCGCTGCGGCGATCCGGGATATAGGGCGCGCGGACGGGGCGAGGTCGCGGTCGCGCGTGGCGTATCCGCATGCATATCGCGCGGCAGCCGCGCCGGCACCTGCCGACCCCGCTTCGCCCGGCGATAGGGCCACGCTCGCCGTGCACGCCTGGGTCGTTCGCGTGGCAGGTGCACGGTCACGTTCTCAACAGGCGGTGTTTCAGCACCTTTCGCGCACCGCAGTGTGGTGAAGGGTGCTGCTGTCCTAGGAGCAGTCCCGCGCTGCATGCATGCGCCGTCAGAACACGCGTCCCCGTAGCCCCCGAGGGCCCATGTGGCATATCCGCACGCATATCGCGCGGCAGCCCCGCCTGCACCTGCCCACCCCGCATCGCCCCACGCCAGGGCCACACTCGCCGTGCTCGCCCGGTCCGCGTGGCGGGCTCCAGTTTGCAAGCACATTCGGGCTGTTCAGAGCCGGGTTTGAGGTGTCTGATCAGACTGGCCATGGGGCAGTCCGCCACGCCAGCCCCGAAATGCAACAGGTCATTGGCTTGTGTGACACCTAGAGGAGTGCCACGTGTAAATATTGCTGTTGATGGCTGCTATTCGTCATGCTGTGCGGCTCCAAAACGCCCCAAGAAGCATCATCTTCAAGCCTGGGCTGTGCACCTCTCCTAGAACGCAAAAGCAACACCCCGAATTGCATTCCCACTGAGGGTGTGTCGCCAGAGTTGGCTCCCTCAAGGCCAAATTTCCAGCATGCTGCATCTCCCAAGCCCGCCTGACCAGAGGTTTATACTTACATCATGTGACAGTGATGCCCTGCTGCAAGCAGAGCCTCTCACTCTGCACATCCACCTCCAGATGGCATTCTGCGTGTGGTATCACCCCCGAACATCTGTGTGCTTCACAGTTTCTTGTGCGGAAAGTTGCTATGCACTCAGTCTCACTCAACAAAGGCATTCACCGGCAGTTTTTTTCGCGTGCTTCGCGAATCCGCGATCCAATTGTCAACAACGCTGTTGTGAAGTGCATGGCGGAGCAGTGTGGTGAGTGGTGTCGCGTGGCGCATGCTGCATGCGTGATTCCAACACCCCGAGTTTGGCTGAGGTGCACCGGTGGCATTGCAACACTTGTCGCGCGTCGCTGTGTGGTGGAGGGTGGTGCTGTCCCCGGAGCAGTCCCGCACTGCATGCATGCGCCGTCCGTACACGCGGCCGGGTCCCCGTACACGGGGCGTCTGGTCGAAGCAGCAGCGCATGTGGCCCGACCTGTCGCCGCTCGCAGGCGGAGGTACGAGTTGAACCCGGCGGGCGAGGAGGCCTTCAGGGCGCTGGAGGGCGCCGGCCTGACGAGGGAGCGCATGGAGAAAGCCCGCGCGTGCCTGAACCGCGCGGCGGAGGAGGTCAGCCGGATGGGCGAGCCGTCGCGCGCGGTGTGCGCGGCGCTGAACGCCACCGAGAAGCCCGACTGCGTCCTCCCGGACCCCGCGGAGTGGCGCCTCCTGCTGTCGCGCTTCCACCGCACGCTGCCCGGCCTCGAGGACGGCGAGCGCGGCGCGCTGCGTTTCACCCGCGCCCACTACGCAGTCATGTCCCTCCGCGGCGAGGACACCGACGCCTTGCTGCGGGAGGAGACGTCCGACGACGGGCAGAAGAGCCTCGTCGTCGACATGTTCGAGGCCGTCAAGTCGTGGAGGACCATGACGAAGGACCGGTTCGTCGAGGTCCTCCACGTGCTGCTGTACAGCAAGGTCATCGGCAGCAAGGGCTCGCTGGACGGCATCAAGTACGCGGTGGGGAACCTCATGGGCGAGTACTACGCGGCGACGAACGAGGTGCGTGCCCTGTCCGGCGTCGCCGCGCCGCTCACGGGCGGCCGCGTTGCTGAGGGCCTGCGCCTGTGGGCGACGGTGGTGCGGCCTGTCGTCCGCGGCGTCGCGGAGAAGCCCGCAGTTGTGCTCAGAGGGGCCGCCCTGCCGCGCCGCTGGCCTGTCAGCCGCCGTGGGCGGGGGCCTGCAGTCTCACGGCGCATGCGACCGCCCTGACCCCGCTGCCTGTACAGGTGGTGGAGGCTGCGAGCCCCTTCCAGCGCTACAAGAGCGTCGTGAAGGGCGTCGCGATGTACATCAAGTCGTCGGGGCTCGGCGGGACGCGCAAGATCACGCCCCTGACGGAGGGCCAGATCCGGCGGACGGTGGAGGGCATGTACGTCGGCGGGTTCGGGATGCTCCAGGCGCGCGCCGTGTTCGCGCTGACCGCCATCGTGGGCGTCCGCAGCACGTTCTTCCAGTTCTGGCGCTGGCAGGACGTGTTCCTGCAGAAGGTCCTGCTGCTGGACGGCGAGGCGGTGCAGGCCTCTGAGGAGAACATGGCCCGGAAGGACACGACGGTGCGCAGCTGCTGCTTCAGACCCGCCTGCAACCCGCCGTCCGGGCCGCATGCGCCGGATCCGCCCGCTGTGCCTCCGCCCGCCGTGCCTGCGTCCCCTGCGCTCACCCGCGCCGTTGCCTCCGCAGATCGGCTACGCTCTCGTCACGCGCCACGTGGTCACCAAGGCGCCAAACGCGTACGGCGTCAACGTCCTCGCGCTCGACCCCACGGGCCTGCCGGCGAGGCGGGGCCTGCCGCTCGTCGGAAATGCCGTGGTCGAGCTTGGCCTGGCGATGGGCGTCTTCGACTGGGCGTCCCTCGACGCCCTCGCCTTCGGGGAGATGCTGCCGTGCAAGCCCGGGACGGAGGAGTGGTGCGCCGCAGCTCCTGTCAACTGCCAGTCAAACATCCTGCAGCATAACTATGCCGTGTGTCCCACCTGTGGCAGTCTGAGCTCTGTTAGCTGCTAGGATCACTAGTCATACAGTACAGACTCCTGCTCCACGTAGCACGTTCAGCACTCTGATCTCTGCTGTAGTCGGTAGACAGACACACAGAAACAGCAGAGCTTTCTCACCTGCCAATTGCCAGTCAAAGATGACCTGGAATCGACAGCTACGGCCTGCATTCTGTGCTCTGGGCAGCTGACCTACGGGCTGCCCGCATGTGATCTGCTGCACTCGTGCATCACAGCTAAGACACGCTTGCACCAGGGGAGCTCTGCTCCCCACACACCCCCTCGTGCGCTGTCGCTCGGAGATTCAACCAGGAATCCATCCACTGCCTTTCCCAGCGCTGGACCAGCCAAAGCCTCGGCCAGCATATCAGCCTCCTGCTCATCTGTCGGCACAAACTGGACATAAATCTCCTGTCGCGCACATCTGTTCCTAATGAAGTGATACTGGATGTCGATGTGCTTGCTCCTTCCTGGGGCGCCAGCAGTCCTCCGCTTCAGCAGATGCAAAGCACTCTGATTGTCACAATATACAGTCATCTGCTCAAAACGACCATAGGTATCACCCAGCAACTTCCTCAGCCACAGTGCTTCTTTCACTGCCATGGCAGCTGACATATACTCAGCCTCTGCGGTGGACGTGCAATCCCACATGTTGGCCCTCTGTAGCGCATTCTTGGCATACTGAGGCTGCTTCAATAGCAGGCCTTCTCCAGCCAGTTGTTCAAATTCCTGCCTCAGAAAGAAATGCAGCGGTCCCGGATCCTTCACCTCAAAATGCTTGCCCAGCATCTACAGATTCTTCATCACTCCACCTTCTCCCGCCAGGATCGCAGAATCATCCACATGCACCAGCACATATCGCTCGGAGATTCAACCACGAATCCATCCACTGCCTTTCCCAGCGCTGGACCAGCCAAAGCCTCGGCCAGCATATCAGCCTCCTGCTCAGTTGTCGGCACAAACTGGACATCAATCTCCTGTCGCGCACATCTGTTCCTAATGAAGTGATACTGGATGTCGATGTGCTTGCTCCTTCCTGGGGCGCAAGCAGTCCTCCGCTTCAGCAGATGCGAAGCACTCTGATTGTCACAATATACAGTCATCTGCTCAACACGACCATAGGTATCACCCAGCAACTTCCTCAGCCACAGTGCTTCTTTCACTGCCATCGCAGCCGACATATACTCAGCCTCTGCGGTGGACGTGCAATCCCACATGTTGGCCCTCTGTAGCGCATTCTTGGCATACTGAGGCTGCTGCAATAGCAGGCCATCTCCAGCCAGTTGTTCAACTTCCTGCCCCAGAAAGAAATGCAGCGGTCCCAGATCCTTCACCTCAAATTTCTTGCCCAGCATCTCCAGATTCTTCATCACTCCACCTTCTCCCGCCAAGATCGCAGAATCATCCACATGCACCAGCACATCTGATTTGTTCTTGCCTTCACCTCTGATGAACAGACATGGGTCATTCTCTGACACCATGAATCCTTCTGATAGCATGTCCACATGCTGCAAACATGCAGTTCAGAGCGCACGGGATGCCGAACGCTGTTTTGTGCATGATGTCGATCTGGAAGACTTTAAAAATTGACTCCATGTAACTGACAGAGCAATCACAATGTGAACGAACTCAAGCTGTGGAGCAGAGGAGTGGGCTCAGCCGAGCTGCCGTGTCCACTCGCAGCTCAGCTATGACGTGTTGCAGGTACGTCATCTGTGCCCAGGATGACCTGCTGATGCTGCCCTACATCAACGTGCCGGGGACGCGGATCTCGTGGCTGGTCGCGATGGCGGGCGTTCTCGCGGACGTCGGTCCGCCTGGCCGCGGCGTCAAGGTCGGCGTCCGGGCGCTGCGTTCCTCGATGGTCTTGCGGCAGGTGCTGATGCAGATTACCTCGGATCGCGCCCCGGACGAGACCGTCATGCGGCACGCGGGCGCCTGGGTGCAGAACAGCAACTCTGCCGCCATGGTGCACTACTTCTCCAACCGGGCGGCCGCGACCACGCTCGGAGGCATGGTACGTCGCTAGCCTATCTGTGTTGCGGTTCCACTGCCTGCCCGCGTATGGCGTCTGATTGTGCGCGTTTGCCTCTGCAGCAGCACGCCGGCGTGACGGGTAACCTGCAAGACATGGAGACGGCTCGCATGATCCAGCGAGTCGCCGCCGGCGCGGTCAACTCCGGCCCGGCGCCGGTCACTGGCAATGAGGCAGAGCGAGAGCTCGCATGCTTCCTGGAGTTCTAGGCCAGCCAGCAGGGGCAGGTGCACCAGGCGCGAGTGACCGCGGCAAGCAAGCGCCTTGCGGACCACGTCGGCGGCCATGACGACGGCTCCGGCACGCAGATCGCGACGGTGTTCTTGCGGCTATCCAGGCGAGTGGCCCGTGCCCCGGGCAGATGGCTCCAGAAGAAGCCGCTGTCTGAGGAGCGACTGGCTGCCCTCCCGGAAGGTGTGTCCTCTGCCCCTCACGCACACTGACATTGGTGCCCGGTGAGCATGCCCGCTTGAGTCTGCTTGGCGGTGTCCATGCGTGTGTCGCTGGGGCACTGTATGCGGTGGGCATGTACATGTGGGTGTTGACGGCGGATTGGGTTTCAGGGGCGAAGCGATGTCACTGGGATGCCCGCTGTGGGTGGGCAGGTGAGTGACGATGGCGTGCGCGGCTGCAGTGGCATCAGCATCACTGCTGCGTCGGCGCTGTTGGTGGGTGTGTGAGTGCCGACGACGGGCAGGACTGAGATGGCCCTGTTGGCCGAACTGCAGCGTTGCTGTAAGGGGGCATGCGATGCCACGGTTTGGCTGGGGCTGCAGCCGACGCACCGCCCGAACACCAGCATGGTGTTTGATGGGCACGTTGAGTGCCGATTTGGCTTGCACTGTGCGATGTTGTGAGTCGACACTGTGTGCAGAGCACCCCGCTGTGATGACTGACTTCACCGGTGTCGTGGTGGAGGCGGTCGCCGCCAAGGACGCCTGGCTTGAGGGCGCCGAGAAGGTCATGTTCATCGACAGGCGGCGCCTGAGGGCGCTGCAGGAGAAGGCTGCGCCACAACGCGCAACGCTGGACGACATCGTGGAGGACTACCAACGCGGCCCGTTCGACGCCGACGAGGTTGACGATGAGGACGACGAGGAGGAGGCACCTGAGGATGTCATCGACATGGACGGCAGCGCGGCTGAGGAGGAAGCCGAGGCAGTCGCGCATGCAGACAGCGAGCTCCGCGATGTCGTCGAGGCCGCCGCCGAGATCCCGGCTGTTCCTGCTGACGCCATGGAGCTCGAGTTGGCGATGGAGCTGGCGGAGGCAGGCCCGGAAGGCGCTCCGGCAGATGCCCTCGGACGCGACGCGGCACGTGACGACGGTCCGCCAGCTTTGGCGGACTCGGCTCCGGAGGTCCCGGTGGACCCGGACGAGCCGAGGGGGGGTGTCGGCCGCACCGTGTCCGCCGGAGGCAAGGTGGTCAAGATGAACGTCAGCCACCAAGCCGCCCTGGCCGTGATACAGTCGCGCACATTCCATCAGCACAGCCTCACGATACGCCCCGAGACCGGCAAGTCCGCAGTGCCGTATCCGAGCTACAGCCGGGTGCCCAAGGCGCATGCCGAGTTCGAGCTGGACCTTCTGCACCTTGCGCACGACAGCGGGGACACCCTCCTTGAGGACCTTGAAAAGATACTGCATGGCACGCTGCCCATCATTCCTGCGCGAGCCTGCAATCTCGAGCCCTCCGTGCGGGAAGAGCTGAACCAGTCGCACATGTGCCTCGTGATCGGCTGTCCCGACCGGGTGGAGCTGGGCACGGACCATGCGCTCCGGCTGTGCCCTTGGCACATCAGGGGCGACGTTCGCATTCGGGGTACAGAGGAGGACGTGCGCCGCTGCACCAAGTGTCACGCGCTCCGCGACGTGCGGGAGTTCCGGCACGGCGCGGGAGTCGACGGTGACGGAGGGGTGTGCAAGAGGTGTTCTGTGGTGGACCACAACCGGAAGAACCCTGGCCGAGCGCAGCCGGTCCCCGTCCACCTGCCCGTCTCTCCACAGGAGGTGGAGTCTGGAAAGGATGCCGACCAGTCGTTCATTCTCGACCGGCGCGCGGCCAAGCAGCGCTCCGATGCCAACCTCCAGGTCCGGCCCGGCGAGTCCCTGAACTCTCCGTACGTCGCCTACCCGTTCTACGACAAGGACCGGGAGGGCCATCTCCACCGCTGCGTGCGCATCGGCTGCCAGGGGGACGGCAAGCTCAAGGACCGCGACGGGGCCATGCTGTGCAAGAAGTGCTTTGATGTGCGTGTCCAGCCTGTCTGCCGCGCGCCGCTGCTGCCTTGTGACTTGTGTGTGATTGGTGTGGACCTCATGTTGATCCCGCGGGTTGGAGTTTGGCATTCCAGAGCTGGAGCCGGCGTGAGCGCCGTCACTGGCCTGCAGGATGTGCGGGGGCTGCAGTTTGTACTCGTGGCCGTCGTGGACAACACGGGCAAGCACACCGGCAGGCTCATGTACATCCGACCGTGCAGCTCGTGCGGGCTGGGCTTGCCGCTGCAATTGTTCCGGCCCGGGCGCGCGTCATGCAGTCGCTGCATCGACAGGAACGCGGCATATCGGCGCCAGCGGGCGCCGCGCACAGAGCGTCCTGATGCCCCCGCAGGCGCACAGTGGGCGACGCCCGAGAACGCGCTGAGGCTGGTCATGGACCGGGAGGCTGGCGTCTGCAAGGCCGAGACCTGCACGGCAGAGGCTGCACGGAAGGGCGCAGGTCCCGAGGCTGCGCGGCGAGTGCTTCCATTGTGTCTGACGCACATGCCGGTGTGCCCCCCTGGCCACATGGATGCCAGCGACCTCTCCGTGGTGCTCATTGCTATGTGTGCTGTCGAGTCCGGGAACATCTGCGTCGACACCGGGCCCCCCGTCAGTGTGCCATCTGAGACCCCAACCCGTGTGGCGATTCACCACGGCGACAGGTGGCATTGCGAATGCAGGCATATTGTTGCATCGACCTCAAGACGGGGCGCAAGATTCGCTGGTGCTCCACCCACGGTCAGTGGGAGCCACTCGCCTGTTTCAGCGGGTTCTTCCGGACGTGCCAAGGCCGCCGCCTGCCGGCGACGAGCGACGAGGCGGTGGAAGCGGCGCGCGTGGCTGCAGCCGTCGCTGCAGATGCCGCTGATGCAGGTCCCGATGACGCGGGCGAGGAGGATGCCTGGAACCCCGAATGGGGGCAGCAGTCGATGCTCGTGCACGGCCAGGACGCGTGTGCGCAACTGAAGGGCCACCTTGGAGATGGGGTCACCAAATGGGCCGCGCGCGTGCTCGGTCGCGACCTGTCCGCGATCGACGAGGAGGACAACTTTGTCGAGGAGGCGGTCAGAAAGCTGTACGATGACGGGCAGGCACCTCGGGAGATCACGGCGACCGGCACGCCGCTGCCGCCTGCTCCGGCTTCCAGGACGTGTGCCATCTGCGATCAGTACACGTGCCCGGCGGGCTTCGTCGGTCAGTCAGTGTGCCTCACATGCGCGGCGCGCGGCAGGGGCGCCGGGGGCCTCTCGATGATTGATGTGAACCACGCGCTCGTGACCGGGCTGCTGTATGGGAAAGGTGTGTGGCCGCAGCCGTGCCGGTGCATGTGTTTCGGTGCATGTGCCTGTGCATGTGTGTCCGTTGGTGCTGCTCCCATAACTGCTTGCCTGAGACTGCGCGAGGGATCCACTGCAATTGCAAGCTTGCTGATCAGCGTGCTTGTGGCCACTTCGCGGACCCTGTGCGCCCTATGAGCGATGCTTGGGAGGGCAGCTGGCGTATCCGAAGCTGCAATGCTCTGCGGCACTCAGATGTCACAGCACGTGCAGGCCGCATGATGACAAAGCCGGCGCGCGCCGTCCTTCCGCGGCTGTCGCTCATGCACGGAGTGCCGGCCGAGCATGCGGAAGCGTATGCCGAGCTGCGCAGCCGCAGGCACATCACCGTGATCGGCACCGGTACAGGCACTGACGTGGAGCGGCGCTTCCGGCAGCTCAACAGTCAGAACAGCAAGCGGAAGGCACAGGCTGCGGCCGGGAAGCGCAAGGGCAAGGCACAGCGTGTGCTTCAGGATGACGATGGCGCTGCTCCGATGGACGGTGCGCCCGCTGACCAGCCGTCCGGCAGCACTGCACTGTACATGTCTGGCGGGTGGCGCCGTGTCTGGTGGCTCCATGCGAACCGTCTTTGCGCAAAGACTACATGCACCCCTGCGGTATATCACACCGACCCCGAGCGCGCACGAACCATCTGCATGCAGAGGGCGGGCAGCAGCCCGACGTGGTCCCGATCGCCGATGGAGTGCTGTTGGCGGTCGCCTGTGCACTCCAAGCACACGGGCGGGAGTGGCTCCAGGATGAGTATACGACGCGCAACGCCATGGTCGACGCGGCTGAAGAGTTGCAGCCGTTCGGGCGGGGTCATGGGCGCTGCAAATTTGCATCCCCAGACTCGATCCAGGCCCTGGCCAGGACGGGTACCATCGCGTTGAGGGTCCTCGAGTGGCCCTCGAAGAAATTCCAACAGGCACGCCCCAAAACTCTTGACTATGACCCGCTGCAGTTGTGTGGACGATCGCGCAGAAAAGTTAATCAGGCCTGTCGCCTTACCTGGGCACTCAATTGTGTTGATCAGTGTTTTCGCAGCGGGCTGTGAGTGCGACCTGGTGCAGGTTGTGTGTGCACGCATGCACGGCATGCGTGCCAGCAAGAAGGGGGGCTCTGAAGACCTCGCGGAGTGGGCCTGGTTCGGTGGCGTCCGCATCGGAAAAGATCGTGACACGGTGTTCGGCACCGTGGTCATGAAGAGCGGAAACACGAGTCGCAGGCTGGCCAGCGGCAGTGACACTCCAATGCACGCAGCCGCCGTGCAGGTGGCACGGGACTCCATCGCGCTGCTTCTCGCTCGGCTGCCGGCGTTGTTCACCTCCTCCCCAATGGGCCCCGTGCATGTGCTGACACTCGCACTCCTCCGGCAGTGCGGCGACAGCCTGGCGCCGGGGCTGGTGCAAGAACAGACGCAGCCAACGCTGCTGATCCCGACACACCTGTTCGCTCCAAGCATCGCCCATCAAGAGCATGCTGGTGTTCATCTATCAGAAGCAGTCGGCTACTGCACTGCACGCATGACGTGTGCCCTGATGGCAGCGACCGTCAGCGGAGATCTGCCCAAACCCCTGTGGACATGTATTCGCGGCGCTGCCATCGCGATCATGACAGCATGTGGCGGCGGCCCGCCAGATCACGCCCTCTACGTCGCCGGCGCAAAGGAGGCCTGCAAGAAGATCAAACGGAAGCTGCCTGACGCTGTCCTCCTGAACCACGCCGGCGACCGCGCCGCCGGCTTTCTCATGGCTGCTGTCACAGACTCCGACGTGACGACGGCCAAGCGTCTACGAGCGCACGTCGCGGGCGGCGTTGCCCCGGGCGTCGGCATCACGCCGTCGCGCCTGTTCCCGGACGAGCGCGCCGGTGCTGCCGCCTATGGCGAATGCTCCGTCGCTGGACCGAGCGGTGACGGCGCGGGAGCATCGACGCGGTTCGCACTCGCGAGTGGGGACGGCGGGGCGGTCCCGGCCCCTCGGCCAGCATGCCCGGTTCCCCCAGCAGCGCGTCCACTCGACTCGGCCGTCCCCGCGACGGCCAGCCGCGCCCCCGCTGCGGCAGCGTGTCCTCTCGGCGCGACAGGCCACGCCTCCCCATCGGCAGTCGAGGCCCATCCCGAAACAGCGCGTCTTGGCGCAGGAGCGCAGGGCTCCCATGCGGCAGCCTTGGAGACGGCTTCCCAGGCTCCCCCTGCGGCTGGGTACCCCCTCTGCGCAGTGTTGCGGGCCCCCCCTGATGCAGCACAGCCCCCCGGAGGCGCAGGCCAAGTGCCCCCTGAGGACGCGCAGCCCCCCGGCACTGCACAGGCCCTACTTGTGGTGATCAAGCAGGAGAGGGCCGGGGATGCAGTTCGTGGCGTGCCTGGACGTCGCTACGACGGGCCGTCGATACTGATATCATCCAGTGATGACTCCGACGCTGATCCGGAAGTCGTCCTGACCCCCCCCGAAGCCCCTCCGGACGTGCCTCCGGCGTCTGATGTCGCCGCTGCTGTGCATGTCCCGCCCGCACCGCTGCTCGCCCATGATCCCGCCGGTGGGGGTGGTGTCGCTGCACCCGCCGCTGTTCCCGTTGCTCGACAGGGTCAGCCCGTGCTTGCTCTGCCCGGCTCCCAGCCCGCGCCGCTGCCGGGCGGACTTCTTGCCGGGGGCGCAATGAATCTCGCTGCCGCGGTCATGGGTGCGGAGGGGCCCGCCAACGCCGCTGCGCCGCCCGCCGCTGCGCTGGCACCAGTGCCTGCTCCTGCTCAGGCTCCCCATGTCGCGCACCCTGCGGCTGTCCCCAACGCCCAGCCTGTGCCACCACTCGGTGGACAACTCGCCGTTGAGGGCGCGATGGACCTCGCCGCCGGACTGATGGGTGCTGCGCTCGCCGCTGCTGTGCAGCCAGCAGCCGTGCCTGCGGAGCCTGATGTCCCGGGCGAGCCTCTCAGCAACCTGGCGGCGTCCCAGCACCACGTCGACATCGACACGTACGTGTACGATCGTGCCGGCCTCCCACCAGACCTGTATGCCGCGATCATGACGGTCCGCCCGGCGGTGTGCACCCACTCCGTCAGACTCACACTTGCTCCTGTGTGTGCCTTGTCCACTGTGTGTGATATGGCGCCTTGGAGTTACTGCCTGTAGCAACGTCAACCCCGTGCACGTACATATCGGTACACCTTGTTTCAGGCTGTCACCCGCGCCCTGATCTGCCATCGCCTGGCTGTCACTGTGGGCATGCCATGCAGGATCTGCTCCACGCGCTGATGCACGGCCCGTTCAACGCCATTCTGATGCTGGGCTCCGGCGGCTGCGGCAAGACCTTCACCGGCAAAGAGATGTTCAGGCTCGCCAAGATCTTGCTCGGAGTGGCAGCGGTGGCGCGCTGTGTGCACAGCGGCAGGTTGGCCGCCACTATCGGCTGCGAGACGTACGCACGATGCATGAGCTACGGTTCGTACGCGCCACACGAACACCCGCCGTACAGCGACATCTCGGCGGCCAAGAGGATTGCGGACCTGAACATGCTGTTCGCTGAGGAGGTCACGGCCATGCCGAATCGATCGACTGAACACCACCTGGGGGCGTACAAAGCAGCAAAGCAGTCGGTGAACTGGGCAGCGAGCCGGCTGCTGAGGCCTGAACCGTACGACGACCTCGAGCAGCCGCTGGCTGGCATGAAGCTCGTTGCCAGCGGAGACCACTTGCAGCAGATCGTCGCTCCGGGTGGCATCGGTCGCATTGTGGATGATCCCAACAGCGGAGACCACGGAACAGCCGT
>CM041204.1:881257-1026755 GCA_023078555.1 Ulva prolifera | reverse complement strand
CACTATGTATGTGTCTACCAGGGTGCAGCCTACACCGGAGATCTATGCTTTGTGCTGTGAACTGCCCTGTCCTGCCCAGGGAGCCGCCCCAGTACTAGAGCTATAGTTATTCCTCGTGAGACGTCTGTCTGTGTGTGTTTTCCAAGCCTACGTGTGTAACTCGAATGAAGCTTAGTTCCCGCGAGTCTCTGCCTGTCACTCTGTCTCTGCGTCTCTGTCTAGCAACATCGTATCCCACAGTCTACAACGGGCCATTATGCAAAGAGCGGATGATCGGGAGTCCAAACTTGCAGTGGGCCGTAAGGGGTTGCGGGCAATTCAGGGGGGATTGGGGAGGGAGGGGAGGAGTGAACACAAGCAGCGGTTGTGGGCATGGTGGCTGCTGTCCTACCATGCATTTTTGCGTTGTTCGGAGGCTGCGGCGATTAGCTGGGAGCATTTGTCTTTTACCCGTGCCGAAGATGGCGGGCGAGTGCTATTGCTGAGGCTGACAGTGCCGGGTCGGCAGATCTTCAAGAACCACTGTGAGTCAATAAATTTCCGCATCCTCGCAGAGACGGGGGGCCTATGCGCGGTGCAGGCCCTGATGGTATGGTGTCGTCAAAGCGGTCGGCCGCGCCGGTGGCTTGTGTTTGACTTGTCTCCGGAGCGGGCTAGGGCCGAGCTGCAGATGCGCAGTGCTGGAGTCCTGGGCGGCAGGCCGGGCTAGTACGGTTTACTTTTCACTTCGCGCCGTGGCAGCTACCGATGCGGAGGAGGCAGGACGCCCGGTCAGCGAGATTAAATTCTTGGGACGATGGCAGTCTGTAGTGGTGCTGCAGCGTGCGGGGGAGCAGTTGGCTGTCGAGTTCGGCCTCCGGGTGCAGGCGTGCGGGGGTTGCGCGTTTTGTGATTACTTACAGCGGAAACCTCAGATGTTCCAGAGATATCCAAGGGGTAGTGCCTCCAAGTGCTACGTGCCTCCGGGCACCGGTGTTTATTCAACAGCGCCGTCTGAGTGACCATAAAGGCTTATTATGGCTTTATGCGGGTAGTCGAATTGTTATTGCACATATTACGTGGTACGTGTGCATTACCGCCGATACACAGGGTCCGCCCGGCGGGCTCCAAAGTTGGTATGCATGATAATATCTGTACAACCACCCGGAGTTGCCCACGAATTACGTGCGCAACCTTGCTTACACTCATCTCAGGTTCTATGAGCCACACCTTAAGATCTCCCGCGCGTATGCGGAATTTGGGATTGGTGTGGCAGTTATGCGGCATGATTCGGCGAGGCCAGCTTTGACAGGGTGATTGACCTGGGCGCACACACCCCGGTATTTATACCGAGCGCTTGCTGGGACCTGGAACGGTTAATAGTAGTTTGGTTGGGGCGCCACCTATATCTGCACTAGCATGTCGCATCTCTGCGTGTAACAGTATCCCTGTTTTGATTGTGCCTATACAACCCTCATGTTGCGGCGAACTATCCCATCATTTCTTTCGGTTACCGCCATTGAGGTCTGTTCCCCGAGACCAGACCGATAGGTCGCAACTGGTATTTATTCTGCTAAATTCCTTGGCCTTATTAATTCGACCGAGGCGCTGCAGATGGTTGGAGACGTCCCAATTGGCGACACCGCGATTATGCGGGAAACAGCTCGCGACTCACCGATCTCCCGTCTATGAGCAAAAATTCGCTTGACCATTCGGGGCTGTCTGCGTTTCCCCAGTTGCATTAAGATTACATGAGGCGGTTGTTGAGTATGTTGCCGTGGTTGCAGCCGTTGCCAGTGGCGAGCGCGGCCGAGTTTGACAAATCTGCGTTCCAAACAGTGAGTAGAGACTCGCGTCAAATGTTTGCCTATCTACTAATGAAGTGCCCTTCTTGCGGTGTCCGGATGCAAGACACAAGCGTGATGGCTCGCATGCGCCGAGCACCTAAACTTCGTAGCATCGAGTAGGCGCCCGTGTCTGAGGCACCGCGCATTTCAGAAACTGACGGTTTCCCCATCACTGTGCATGAGATACGTGACGATGACCTTGTCATAGACAAACGCCATAGCAGCATCTTCCGCCATCTCTGCAACGTGGCACACGTCAAAGTTTTGCAGCGGTGCATAGGCCAGGGTATCCTACATCCAGGTGAAGTTGTCATGCGGGATTCGGCGGGGGT
Organism: Ulva prolifera; assembly: GCA_023078555.1. Taxonomy (NCBI): domain Eukaryota; kingdom Viridiplantae; phylum Chlorophyta; class Ulvophyceae; order Ulvales; family Ulvaceae; genus Ulva; species Ulva prolifera. The sequence goes on along the minus strand of CM041204.1, from coordinate 1,024,597 downwards.
TAACCTCCGTTACGGGACCCTGTCTAGGCTCTGTCGATCAAATCAGTGCGTTGGTCCCTCTATGTGACGTGCATGAGCTTGGAATACATGTTGTGCCTGCGAAGCACAAAGGGTCCTTGCTGTGGCCAAAACGCCTCGCCCCTCCACGACAATCGGGACCTAATGTTCTCCGCTTGCAGGCTTGACTCGAGGTTTGTGCACCTCTGCTTCCATTAGTTGTACCTTGATATGCAAGCACCTGCTCCGGGAGAAGACAAGGCGACGTATATACCGGTGCAGTGGCAGAAACAACACAAAGACCTCTGTCAGAAATGCTTCATTCGCTTCGGTCAGACGCGCAGTCTTACGTCAGGTCAGGTCTGGTCAGCCAGTGTCCCAAACCTTCTGCGCACAGAGGTAGAACCGAGGAACACTTGACGGGGAGATGCTAATACCGTAAAAAAGTAAGAAGAAATGGTTACAGATCACAGTGTGCACATCCTTATATGCACACTGAACATTCAAGGTTACGGCGGGAAACCCTCACATGATCTCCCTCACTACATCGAGACAATACTGGCTGGCGGCTTACCCCTGCACTGGATCCGCGGATCGTCCGTGCATGGGTGCACCTGTCACCACACTACTGCCCGCAGGCTCATGCATTGTGACAACCTCTCCAAGGCGCCAGGGTAGGAATTACTTTCAATGCAGATGCAACCGTGATGTACTGTTTTGGCATGTCATTGGATGGATACCTACATGTACGAACAGTACGTGGACCCTAACAGCCTGAAAGATGGAGTGACGTGGACTGAGCTGGTCACACACACCTCCAACATGTGTTTGGTTCATCCTCGACAGGAAGGGTTTACACGTGGACAAGCACTGGATGGTGGGAGCGTGCCTGGACCCGGAATGCGATGGGCACTCCAACCGGCCGCACGTTCACATCATGTGGCAACACAAGCCCTCTCCTAAGCTATCTTGTGCATCGTATGCCAACAACGAGAAGATTGTGAAGCGGAAGTGCTAGGCCCCTAGGGAGACCTGGACCCGTCTACAATGACAGAACTGCGACGACTACTTGCAGTTGTTAATGTCACCACCTTGATATTTTTCTGTCAGCCAGGTACCTACCTTTGAAGTGATTGTGGTTGGTGTGTGTATGGTTGATATGGACTGAAAACAGAACTATACCTTCATAAACGAAGCCTGTGTACAACAACAGCCGCTGTATGCGGTCGGGAATAAATAAGGATACGAAATGTTAATAATCTCTGTGTATAGTGCAGGTGACAGTGTCATTCCTGAACGCGACCTGATCTAGTAAACCAAGTGTTGGAAAACCGAGCGCGTGTACCAGTCTGGCAGAAATTTTGTGTCTCCACTTGCCGTGTTAGTTTCCAATGTGTTCGTGCAGAATATTCTTGAAGACATCGAGGTCCCGAGTGTTTGCCATCGCAGGGCATTACACGCCACGATGTTGGCGCAGGTTTGTGTGAGGCCAGGTGGCCTCCCTGCACTAGGAGAATGGCGACATTGCGAGACGGATCCGGGTGTCGTCCAACAGATTCGGAAAGGCCGTTACCTCTCGACAGCGTTACGATGTCATCAGAACCGAGGTGCCAGAAAGACCTTGGACTTTGGCGCCGTATTATCCGTTGACACAAGCATTATCTGCCAGACCGTGCTCGTACAAATGGCATCTGCAGGTCAGTGATGGCAAGGCTGTCATGCTACGGGGCCAAGTTGGGCCACGTGAGACACGAAACACACCAGAAGAAATGCTAAACACAACGGCACTTCAGCGTGCACCATCCTGATTGTACTTGTCAGCCGAGTTGTATCCTTGTCCAGGCGTCATTCGATCAGCATCCACGGCGGTACACGCACCTACGCCGTACCAGTCATTCTGATCTCGTCTCATCGAAAGGCACGGTCGACTTACGCAAGTAGTGAACTCGGCTAGATGTACATGCCGGGACGAAGCCACCGCAGCTCGTACGGGCCTGGTTCTGGAAACGAAACGCCTGCTTACGGCATGCGCGTACATGAAGAGCAAATTGTTCGAATTAAAAACAGAAAGCAATGCCTCTCGAAGCCAATCACAACAGCACATCGACAGTGCAACAGCGGCACGGTGCTCTGGCGAAGAGGTGAACGCTTCAGGCACATACATTCGATTGCATCTCCCGCGACCGTGGCGTCGGTGAGCCGCAGCCTCGGCATGGACAGCGGATATGTCTGGACTGTAGTGAAGTGGAGCCCCTGTGGCAATGCAATAGTCTTTACGCATTTGTTAGTACAAGCTGGCCTGATCAGGAAAAAGGCATTTCATGCACACTTCCAGAGCATTGGCCATTCGATCGTACTCTGAGGCAGGGAGGGCTGCCTCAGAGTACGCCAATCAAATCACTCGAGTATAGCTTATTGAAATGCTAACCAAGCAGATACTTGGTTTTATCATTTGGTGAACACACGACTTCGGCAAGCGTGTCATGGACCATCGTGTCCACGTTTTCAACAAGACGGCTGTTCTGTTGCCCGTCAATACCTCCGTCAATGCGCGCAAGCTATGCCGCTCAAGCAATATCAGCAATCACCTTAGTGATCTTCTTTGCGACATCGACTGACATGGTTCAGTCTGCGGCGAAGAATGCGTGCTTAACGCAGGCGAGTGCGACGACACCGACACCTTCAGATACGTTGTTTGTGTTGACTGCATGGTTTGATTGCTGTAGCTCGGTAGCTTTGCAAGTCGCAATAGTCTCAATGGACACTTGATATGCACGCAACCTAACTTCTGCTAGCTCTATCTTGGCTTCGTACCGAATCGATGCCTCATGGCGTATCAGAATGCTTGCCGTCCATGGGGCCTTCTTTGGCACATTAAGTGCAGCATGGTGTACCTTGTGGAATGTTTCAACAGACTTTTATCATGTGCTCTTGCCGGCGTGAGCCTCCCGTCCACCGCAGCAGTCTTGCTTAGCAAACAAGCTAGTGCTTGGAGTACTTCGCTCTGTGGTCAATGTTTGCCACCAACAGGGAGGCATCCGAAAGGTGACATGATCGTGACAGTTGCTCACAGCTGTGTCTTTCCATCCACTGGTGCTGCCACGATGGTGAGAGTTGAACCCATGCCGTGGCTTGGCCTCAATGCTGTGCCATGATGGTCACAGCTGCTCACCACTGTGGCTGTTGAGGTAACGCACACCATGCAGAGGTCACCCTTACCAAAGTAAAGTTTCCAAGTGTCCATCAAGGTTCCAATAACATGTCGTGAGCACAGTGGCCGCAGGTGCTGCCGCGACGGTGAGAGCTGCACTCCATGCCGTGCCTTGGCCTCAATGCAGTCCCACAATGGTGAGTGATGTGCACCACCGTGGATGTTTGAGGTACACGCACCATTGTACATGTCATGCTCACCATGGTAGAGTTTTCAAATATTCATAATGGTTACAATTACATGTTGTACGCACAGTGGCCACTGGTGCTGCCATGATGGTGAGAGCTGAGCCCCATGGCGTGGCCTGGCCTCAATTCAGCGCCATGATGGTCAGAGCCGCACACCACCGTGGCAGCTTGAGGCAATGCACACCGTTGCACAACTCACCCTCACCATAGTGGAGTTTCCATTTGCCCACAATGGTTCCAAATACATGTTGCACGCACAATGGCCCAGACGCAGCGCCACCTGGGTGATGATGTTGTCCGCTATGGCTACAGTGGGGCCATGTTGGCACGAGAGAGCCGCCGCGCCAACGTGGTCCAATAGTATTCCAAGGCACGCTATGAAGTAGTCCAGCATGGATTTTGAACCGTTCCGGGGTGACCCTGTGGGGCGCTATCCTCCTGCGTGGATTTGCGCAAACTTGCGTGGAACCTGTGTATCCATGATGGATGTGCCCGTCCCCCAATCCCCCCCCCCCCCCCCCCCCCCCCCCCCCCCCCCCCCCTTCCCTAGTGTGTGCCTCATCTGCCTGGTCTGATCGACTGTTTCGCCATGGCTTCTCTCGCCGTGACCGAGCTCGAGAAGCTCAAACCGCGGTGGGATAATTGCAACGTCACTGTATACGATGGATTGAAGTTTAGAGAATTCCAGGATTCTTTAAAGCATGCATTCGTCATTTGTTCGGCGGACTGGCTCATACAAGGGTCGGAGCCCGGAGATGCACGGTTTCACAAGATCGGTATCAGCATCATTCGCTCGTCTATTGCCACAAATCTGAAGCGTCTTATTCCATCATCATGTCAGCAATGCCATTTGGCATTCAAGCATGTCGAGACGCATCACAAACAGTGGCTCGCTGCCAACTTCGGGAAAATTCGCAGGTAGCTCAACGAAATCGTCCAGAGCGTCGACGAAACGTCATCTGACTATCTCACTCGTGTTCAGAGCATTCACGAACAGTACCTTAGTGCTGGGGGTAAGCTGGAAGAAGTGGAGCTCGTCGGCCTTGCTCTCGATGGCACCGTCAAGACTTTTCTGGGCGTCAGACGCCAACACACTCTGTCTCCAAACACGACAATGGCTGATATGCAACTCGTCCTGGCAGGGTTCGAGAACGACGATGCTGCAGTGCTTTGCTGATCTTGCCCTTCTGGATGGCCGCGGCGGCCGCCCAAGCCGTGCCGGCCGTGCAGCCCGCGGCGGCCGAGGGGATCGGAACAGCGATCTGGGTGATCGCACCCCCCCCCCCCCCCCCCCCCCCCCCCCCCCCCCCTCGGACTACGACCCCGGCAGAGAATGCTGGCGAGGCCGTGGCCATGGCCGCGGCGCCCCTCGTGGACACTGTCCGGTCTGTGGCCACCTTGGCCACTACGCGTCCCAATGTCCCAAGAAAGCTGCACCTGTGAAGGCGTACACGCCGCCTCGTGGCGACGACGGCGGCGGCGCCTCCGCCAGCCTGGCGGCCGACGAAGCTTGCGACGATGACAACTTCCCAGAGTTTGATCTTTCCTGCTACAGGGCCGAGGAGGGTTGCGTCGGCTGGATGGCCGAGACGCGCGACGGTCTGATTTTCGACACGGGCTGCTATCGCCACCTGACCGCAGATGTGTCTATTCTGCATGATTACCGTGCCGTACCTCCGGGCTCGCGTCCAACCATCTGCTACGTACGCAACGAAACCACCCGCATCCTGGTCTACGGCACCATCATCTTCATGAGCAAGGTGGGCTTCCGTACCATGCGAACGGACATCCGCAATGTTGCCCACGTTGAGCGCGCCCAGCGAACTCTTATCGCCTGGCGCGCATTCATGCGCGAGGGTAACCTCGAGATCAAGGGCAATGCGGATTGCATCGCCTTGTACCGCGATGGGCATCTCCACATCCCCATGTTGGACGTGAACGGACGTCTTGTCCTCCATGGCGAGGTGTTGCGTAGCGCCGAAGCCTGCCTCGCCGATGGCGCTCTTTGGCATGAACGTCTGGGCCATCTTCATGGCCACGACATGAAACGCCTCGAGGAGCGTTGCATTGTGCCGCGCACCACGGGCGCGCCTGAACACACTGCACACTGTGTGGGTTGCACCAAGGGCAGACAAACTGCCGGGACCCACAAGTCCATCTTCACGCGTGATCCACGCGTTCAGCCTGACCACGTCATCCACGTTGATCTGTTTTTCCGGGGGCCTCGTCCACAGGCCACACTTGTGCACTCACGACCATTGATGAGTGTAGCCGCATGGCCCACGTCTGGCCCCTCCACTGCAAAGATCAAGCGGCGGCCATCCTCGCCGACTTCTGCAAGCACCTCCAAGCCAGGGGCATGCCGGTGCACACACTGCGTTCCGACAACGGCGGCGAATTCATCGGCCTGGCTTTCATGAAAAGTCTCCGCGACCTCGGCATATTTTCCGGGTCACGCTCGCCGCCAGGGCAGCACAAAGGCAACAGCCTTATCGAGCGCTTCAACGGCACCGTTACACCGCGCCTGCGCGCGGGCATGCACCACCGAGGACTGAATCTCAAGCTGTGGCCACTGTTCATTGCAGGCATCACTTACCTGATCAACCGGTCTCCGCATTCCGGCATCAGCAAAGCCATCCCCTGGGAGAAGTGGACAGGACGCAAGCTCCCGCACCTCGACTACCTTATCGTGCTCAGCGCACCCTGCCGATACATCAATCACCCCGCGGCGGCCAAACTGGCCGAGCGCGGGCGCGATGGAATGATCGTCGGATTCCATTCCGACGGTCACGGCAAGAATGCGGTCTACAAGGTGCTCGACAAAACCACCAACAAGGTTGTCACTTCCTCCGACGTCCTCGTTGATGAGTCCTTCGGTGCTCGCGGTGCCGCACCCGATGCAGGCCGGCTGCCGGTCGGGTGCGGGGTTTTGCACCGTGGGGTCAGTGCGCACCCGTACGCTCCTGTTCGTTCCGAGCATGTGCCGCCTGCACCTCCTGCAGTGCCCTCTACTGCGGCGCCCGTGCAACCAGTGGCTGCAGCAGATCCTGTGGCCATGCACCATGCATTGCCTGCTCTTGAACCCCCTGCTCCACAGCCCGCTGCGGCGCCACAGGGGGGAGATGGACATGTTGCACATGCAAATGTTGCGCTTGCCGCCGCTCCTGAGCTATGGCGTTCTGCGAGGGGCAACAAAGGAGTACCGCCACCTCAGCTCGGATTCACCGACACTGCCGGCCTCGCCATTACGGACACGATCATGGACAGCGAGGGAGCCATGGCATGCATGGCGTATACTTCGACAGACGACATCCGCGCCCTCGACGCCCTCCAGGCCGCCGACGCGTTTCACGCATCTGGCATCAACGCGCCGTCTTCTGTAGCAGAGGCCCTCGCCAGTTATGTCTCCCGCTAAACGGGGGTCTCCCGGGTACCCAGCCGACACTAACTACACAACATGACGGCCCGGCACGGCAGGCCCCGGCATTGGCTCTGGGCAGGTCTGGTCACGCCAACACGAACTGTACAGCTGCTGCCTCCATGGCGTCCAAAACACATCAGTATGGCATTGTGATTGCTATAGTATACTGATGCTTGTGATGGTGCAAGAAGCGGCGCAGTTACGGTGTTGCATGCAATCGACCGTAAATGTACGCATGTAGCGCTCCGCTGCACATAGCCACTGCTGTGCTACATTCTTTTGCATTATGGTAACTTCGCTGACACATATTGAGCACCTGAGGTGCTGAAATCTCGTCAATTATCGGCTTTCTATGTGTGGAGTCCAGACTGCGTTTACTCGGCGTCTTCAGATGCGGAGGTTCGCCCAAGCTGTCGACATGTATTTGACACAGTGTTTCGAGTTCAGACCGTGCAAGGTGCTTGGTAGCGACATGGCGGGTTCAATAGTGATTTTTTTTGCAGCGATCTTGATGTACGATGACGATTTCCGCCCGGGGAAGTATTCCTTGCATCTGGCGCCTGCATAAGTTCGTTGCTCTAAATTTGCTTTTGTCTGTCATGAGTCTGGAGCATTTAGTCCTCTTCATCGGGGAATACTGCATCGGGGAAAACCGCATTAGCAGCGGAAGAATCAATCTGCACAACAAGAGCAAGATGTTGTGCCGCACTAGAATCAAACCACCACCAAAGTTCCGACCGTTTGGCTCGGAAGGTTTTGTTCAACCAGAAGATAGAGAGCCTGATGTTGCAGCAGTTCAAGAGGACTTTCAAAACTTGGACATTGTACCACAGGTGGAGCAGCCTGATTATGAACCAGACTTCCCGGACCATGACATTCATTTAGACGATGCAGACGACCACATTTTGCCAGCCTTGCAACCCCAGGTGATGCTGCAGCAAACCATCATACACGATACAGACGATGCATAGTTGACGCACAAACTTCGAGACGAGAAGGTGAGATGTTCGGTGAGGGTATTGCAAGTGGACGAGAACCAAGAAATCTTGATACTTATGCCATCACATGACCAGCGTGCGCGTACCATCGGGATAGCATCAGGTCACAGCCTTTCAGGTAGGACACAAAAAGCTAGAAAAAAATCATTTTGCTTTCTAAAAATTCGTTTGTTGGCATTCGAAGATGAGGCTTTTTCTGTTCATGGTGCACCAACCCGGGGTGTGAACGAAGTTCATCAGTTCAAGAAAAATTTGCAGCAGAAGTCATGCGCGAGTTGCACATGGGCAAACAATATGCCGATAAATTTGGTTATGAACCTCCTTTGTGCATATGCTCTGGGACTCTGTTGGTGATGTCGCAGACAGTAACCAAGATGACTCCATGGCTTCATTTTACATGGAACATGACCCGTTCAGTGCCATCCGAAATTACACTACAGGGCGATGCGTCATGCATTGTGCCGTTGCTTTTGCGCATGGTGATCACAGTTGAATCAGCGATGTTATTGTTCATGGCAACCCATCGATGTGCTATCGTTGCAGACTTACCACAGCGCACAATCGCCTTCGGAGACCATTTGTACAAGATTGTCTGCTCAAGTGGGCCAGACGCCACATGGGGTGTACTTCGCAAGCTGAAGCAACCCCGCCGAGTTAAGCTGTGGGAATGCTTGGTCTGTGACAGTGTCTTCTTGTGCCATCGTTATTGCTTGCACAAAGGATGTAGTTCTTCTTGTCGTGCATCAGTGCATTGCCATGTCTACATGATGTTGGTCCGGTGATGTTCAGGGATGAAGACCTCATGCATCCACTGTCATGCGGCAGATGGCGCTCCAAAAGGAGCTGGTCTGAGTGAAGAGGCGTGGAAGAGGGAGCTAGACAAATGTCTCGGGGAAGATCGCAATCGCAGGAGGACATGCATGTCGAGGGCTCATATCCCTGAGGACATCCACAAAAGTGAGAGGTTTGATGATTACATGAGTATGCAGCTTCCATTGCTATATTTCTTGCAAGTGGTTACAGTGCATCGTCTTTGTTTTGTGAATGTTGAGCAGATGTTATGCTTGCCTGCAGGCCTGCGAAAATCGAAGCCATCGGTATTCTATGTTGACTCAACATCGAAAGAGTGCCCACGTTGTCATGATAATTGCGAGGAGAAGAAGACGCATACTAAGTTCTTCTGCATACTTGAAGTGGAAGACATCGCTATCGTCGATTATGTGTGCCCGAGTCAGTGTGGATACGCTCAACGTCTAGATGGGGGCGAGTACTGCATGCTACGGACGCAGACTACCAGATCTGCAGCATTGGGCCACTATGAGGCCGTCTTGACTTGGGAACTTTTGTACTACATGCGTGATCAAATTTAAACCGGAGTATTCTATTACTCCATCCTCAAGCAGCTGATGAAATTCTATGAGAGATCATAATGGAGGGAAATCCTGTTGTGTGGGCTTCATAGCTTATATCCAATCTTGAAGGAAGCTTTCATGGACTTCATTGACTCGATGAAATTGCCTTTGAATCAGCGGTGGTGTACATGTGAAGGGGACCACTTGATTGCAGATGGTGTGACAGTTGCCACGCGACGAGGCTCCATGAATTTCAATGGGGACTGGTTCCCAAAGGTACAGTTACAGGGTCAGCCTCTGGTCAAAGCCCTCTTTGGATCAAAACACCAGGATCGCTTTGCTGTGACAGACAAGACGGTACGCACATTGTTACGCCCCTTGACATCCACGGAGGGATGCCATTATGCCCAAGTGAATGAGCTGCGGGAAGTGTGCAAAGAGTGTCATGGAGGCATGAAACATATGTTCGGTGACAATTTCCCATCACCTGCAATTCAATATTTCTTGGATGAACTTGAAACTGGTAGGTGGCGCGTGCCCAAGTGGTCACGTGGTTTCCTCAGAGAAATCTCTGCTGAGTCTCCAGCCTTGGCCATTCTGCCCGTGAAAGACATACTTCTGCTTCAGCACTGGAATGAATGTGTTCTGCAACGTTTGCGTATGATGCCGGAGGCAGATCAAGCGTGGGATCGTGAAGACGATGCGGCGCTCAAGCAATCCTTACCTTGCTTGTGGGAATGTCTGACAACAGTGCACGACAAGGCTTCGAACAGGGAGGAGCACGTGTTGTGTGATGCCTTTGCCAGTCTGGTGCAAAAGCTGATCGAGGTGTGCAAGGCAACCCTCAGCCCATCTTGTCAGCTAAGCCTAGCTGGAAGTGCGCTGCCAGACTTGCTGATGTCAGTTGCTGATGTCACATGTACAGGCGAGCAAACGGTGCTGTATACCTGCCAGGGCTCCCGCCCAGCTTGACAATTGCCAACCACAGCATAAGCTACGCAAATTCAGACGAAGGTCTCAACACACGCATTTTCGTTCAGCAGATGAAGCAATGTACAAGAGTGGTGTCCATGTGGGCCATTTAACTGAGGAGCAGGCGCGGCGCAATGCTGGGTTGTAGCGCATGCCGTTGTTTGCTGCAGATTCTAAACTTAGCAACAAATCTGAGCACGCCTGCACCAAACACAAGTATAGCGCATGAACTGTCGGTCCAGGTCTAATGGTGACGTTCCCCGCAAGTTGCATGATGATGATTGTTATGACCGCGCTATACTCATGGTACATGTATGGGGCATGCTAATACAATTGTGTGGTATAGATTGTCTGTTGTGTGATGTGCAAGTGCGCAGTGGCCTGGTCCCTGATGGCAGATTCAGAGTCACCGGCCACATTTTTCGAACTGCTTTATGTGTTCTTTCCTGCGAAGCAGGCCATGCGAATTGTTTATGACAATGGTTGCAATTTCTTGCAACACGCATTGAACAGGGACCCGGTGTGGGTAGCTTCGAAAAGAGTTTTTGTGGACGAACTTCACGCCAAAGGGCACACAAATTGTGCTGCTAGCTTCGATATTGGTGAGGTTCTCCATGGTTTGGCATGATCCCTTGCATGGCTGTGTATTTTGTTCACCCAAATCAAGGATCGATTCCGGAAGACTGTAGATTGATAGTCTGGTCCACGTCACATGCATGCAGGATTACACAAAGACCACCTGAAGAAGAGCAAGGATCCAATTATTGCAAATCCTAGTTTTGCAGAGCAGGAGAATGCACTCCTGAAGAAGCTGAAGTCTTCGGCAGTTCATATGCGACAGACGCAATTGCTGTGGTTGGTCCGGTTTGTGTTGTATAGACAGTGGCGAAGGAAGAAGCAGCCATTTCTACATCCGAATGCCCTTTCTCAGGCAAACTGCATCCGCATACAGGAGCTGTTCATTGGGCCGAAGCAATCACAGCCTCATGAAGTCGTTCACATACTAGGGATCGTGCTGGCTGAAGATGCTGTGCAATTGTGGTAATGATGATGCCTCATATCCATTTGAATTGTCAATGCAAGCAAGCTGTAAAAGATTGGCTGTTTCATGTCCACAGAGGAGGTGTCTGGCGTGCCAGCAGCGACACAGACCACCATGTTGCAGGCATTACTACGATTTGACTGATATAACTTCGTCAGCAGATTATCAGATGTGTCTTCAAGATGCTGTCCAAATTTGAGAACAAACACGCAACGAATGTGTCTGTGATGACCTGAGATTGCATGTCTCATGTCCACAGAGGAGGTGTCTGGCGTACCAGCAGCGACACAGACCACCATGTTGCAGTCATTACTACGGAATCGAGAGTCCTTAGCTAACGCTTGATAGGCATGGTCACTTATGTGTGTGTTGCCAATCACTCTGTTGCCATACACTCAGTGCGATCTGGGCCAAGGTATCATGGATGATGCATACTTTCTTAAGATCGTGGATCTTACAAAGAGCTTCTACCCAACTGCGAAAACTACTTACATACGATGAAGATTGAAGCTCGGACATCTAGTCTTTCTTCTGTGCAGGCGTCTCATCCAAGGGGCCCCCAGCAGGCAGACAGTGTAATGCAGTAGATACCTTGCTTTGCTTTCTTGGCAGCATGTGTGACTTCCTTCGGAGGGGATCGCTCACCCGCAGTGCGCTTCCGCACTGTACCCCACCGCATAGACTGTGTAGTAGCCCCAGCACAGCTACCATCACCATCATTTGGCGTGAGTACATCTTCGCGATGTGCCATTGGCACCTCAATCATTTGTCGCTGAGCGCTTCGCCCTTGACATGTGCCCCACTGCTTCAGGGGCTTCTTGTTTGACAATGTAGATGCCCCAACACCATGGCCCGCATCCATTGCCTGTGCTGCAGAACCTCCACTTGCTGATGGTCGCTCTTCCATGTCCGCATCAGACGCTGCAAAGTCAAGCCGGATCTGATGATATTTCCTGTACGTTGGCTTGGGGCGGCTGACAGGTGTAGCAAGACATTGTTTTTGAGCAGGGGTAGACTTTGACACTGACGGCACATGTTGGTGTTTCATATGTGCTGCAAGCTGAAATGGGATGTGCAAGCTTCCAACCTCAATCACCTCCAGTTCAGTCAATTCAGATCCAAAGGTGCGATCAGGCTTGCTGTGCCTGCAAACGATGCAAGTGTGAGGCTTATTGCTCATTGAGAAAATTGTATACATACTGCCGTGATTATAGCAGCAAGTTCATCAATATTCGCACCAGGCCTGAGCAAACTTGTCGCATCCCTCCGAAAATGCACGCGCCTTTTCATTGCCAATTGCTTTCAATTGCATCCGAGCAGCATGGACCCAGGAGTATGGTGGAGAATTGTGCGCCATATCCGAAGCTTGTTGCGAAGCAGAATCATCTGATTCGATTGTGGCTGCATCCCGGCTTGTGACATACTTCCATGCTGCTAGTCTGGGGTCAAAGTGTTCATGCTGCAAACAATGAAAAAACAAGTAGAACAGCTGCCACACCGCGGGTATCCACTGTGTAGCACAATGTATCAGCCCGAATGCCCTGCACCGGTTGAGCGTGAAGAGCTTGTGAGTCGCAGCCTACTTGTAACTTTCAGATTGGCATCAAATGTCGGTCTGCAACGTAACGCACTGGCTTGCGGACACTGCCTTGGCAAAATCCTTCGACGCAGTCAATTTGATTGGGTCATCAAATAACTCCTTCAAGTTGCACGAATCAAACACACCATACGTTAATAAATTCAACATGTGTTCGGTCGCCTCGCGTGCATCAAATGCGTTGTACCTGGCTTCTGCAGGTGCATGTTGACAATAAACATTCTTGCCTGCGTGAGGACTGCATACTTTCATCACATGCAAACGATCCAGATGATGGGTTGCACATACCGCTCAACACACGGGGCTTGCCTATATCTCTTGCTATCTGTGTCAAATCTAGCCGCCCATGTGCTACGTCCTGTAATGCTTTCCCAATGACAGCCTGCTTTTTTGGGTTGTTGGGATATGATGGTGTCTTAGGTGCGACTGCACGTTCCAAGACCTGCGGCTGTCACTGCATGATCACGTTTGCCATGCGGGGTTGCAGATGTTTGTAGTATGCGGTATTGCAGGCGTGATGGAACACACACATACATAGTTGTATCACTCCACTTTGCTGTCTTGGAAACTCTTCCCAGCCTTGCTTTTTAGCTCAGCGGCTGCCCTCAGAGCTAATGGTCTCAGTGTGCTGTCCGGGTCCCCTAGGATGGCTGGAATTAGTAACGAGTCCGGGTTGTCTATTGATCAAAACAGAAATCCTTGTGTGGGATCATAGCCCTTTCATCTTGGCTTCCTTACCAGATTTTGGATCAACAAGCTGGACACACAAGATGCCCATATTGTAATGCTGAACATGAGGGAAAAGCAGTTGCTGAGCATACATCGCCACAGGTTATGTGTACTTTCATAAGCGGTGAGCATAGGTTCCACACCTTTTCTCTGCACCGACGCTCATCACTTCAGTGGCGATATCCAGGTCGGCGCTTTCATGCCCCTCGTGTGAGGCATATCCCTGAGACCTCCGCACTTCACCGTGCTTGGGCTTGTAGAGGTCCAATGCATGCTTGGTCGATGTTTTGCCAAACTTAGTCGTGTCACCAAATGTCAATTGACTGTGCATTGCACTTACTTCCGAACCGGTGAGTCGCCCCTTGCCGAGCGAGTGGAAGTCTTCGCCACTGGTGCTTTGTAGTGTGTGGATCACGATGCTGTCCCAGAGCAGTTGTGTGACGTCATATGTTGCAGCGTCATCTTCATGTGGGATGTGATCAGTATCTAATACGATGCAATTCACAACACACATGCAAGATTCAAATGCAGAGTGTGACCTATGGGAACATAGGTCATGCCTGATGCAACCTCTGGCTCTGGCTCCTCGATGGGATTCTGTAGGCCAATCACAACCATATCACGAAGCAAAGGCCCATCTTCTTTGGGTAAAGATGGTGCGGAGATAGTCTGCATGTGCTGCAGAAATGCAACCGCTTTCGGGCAGAGTTTGGCCCTTACTTTACGTAACACATCCTCATAGTTGACGCTCTGCTTCCGCATGCAGTCAAAAATGTAAGGTCTGCGTCCCTTACACAACTCATTCAAGCCGTTACGCGGGACAGGCGGATCTCCACGGTAATCAAACCGGCCTATCCCAAAAAGACAGCTGACCATACCACATGAATTGTAGTTTGCATGCAGATTAAGAGCATTTGTACACTCACCACTGGTATGCTTTGTGCGTAGGCTTGTAGAGGCAGATTTGGCGACAGTCGAAGGGGTTGCACCATGGCCCCAAGCATCTTCTGATTCCTCTTGCAATGATTGCTCACAATCTTGAACTTCCGGGGCTGGGGACGGCGATTCAGCTTTGGGCCAATAGCTGCATTCGCCCAGAAGCTCCAGACCATCAAATCCGTCTGCAAATCGGACTGTCTCGGAAGTTTGATGTTTTCACAATAGATTGGTGCATGGCACCTAAGATGGCGACCTGGCAGCTCCAGGGTATCTCAGGGAACTCCGGAGCGCTGGTACGCATTGAATCCACCTTCAGGCGGTGCAAATTTCTCTCAATGCACGCCGGGACCATGGCTTGTACATTCAACCAGTCTGGCCCGAACAGGTCCTGCAGGTGAGTGACATCATTGATAGCACGGCCATGCTTGCATGCAGTCCGAACACATTGTGGCCACATGCAGTTTTGGAGGTGAAGACGCACATGTAGCATTGCAGATGATGCATGATGTATGAATTGGCCACCATCAATGGCGTCACTGTGGAACACTAAGGCCCACTGCAGATCACGAGGATTAGAGAGTCGACCACTGAGTTAGTGCTGATGCACGATGAATCGGTTTGCCAAGGCTAGGATGAGCCTTTTGACTGCGGCATCACCCCCCCTTAATTGTCCGTGACGATTCCGTGTTTGCTGTGCTTGCCGCCGCCCACATTTCTGCATGCAAAGGCTACATCAAAGAAGACGACACCGCCAATGAGGTAATGCGTGTTACTGTGTACACCGTTGACATCTACACAGCAGAACATTGTTGCAGCCAAGATGAATCGAGGCATATCAAGTGACACAGTGGATGCAGCAGCTCACATCAAATTGGCTGATGAATTCAAGCCAGACTTCCAAGGCTTCCACTGCCGCTGTCTTGAGCTCCACGTCACCCTCAAATTCATTTACATGTGAAAACACGCTTTGTACTGCCGTGGTGATGGCCCATATGAAATCACTTGTTTCCTGATTGGCTTTGCTGATGCGGCATTTCAGCAGGTCCATCTCCTCTTCATTCACCTAGGGGGCCACAGCCTGGAACCCTTTCTCTGCGCCATACTTATGGCTGACACACACCAATTCGCGTTTCCCAACTGCCTGCTTTAAAATGTATTCTGTGGCCGCAGCTTGCGTCGCCTTGCGCGCAGCTGCAAACCAGGAACGCAATGATCAGCCACAGACGTGATGCACAATGAGACATGATCATCCATCGCGCATGACTCAATTCAATCTAATGCAATGCCCACTTATACAAGACTCGTTGGTGTTTAAAACAGCAACACGACTAGCACACCAGAAAGCATCCCGTCGAGGCCCTCGCCCACAGTATTGTCGTCTACATCATCACCGCTGCAATGTGGGCTCGCGAAGTCGTCTACACTCATTAGGATTCGAGTGATACCTTATTTGGGGGTAACGCTATCGTAGCTGCGCTTGGCGTCGGAATCTCTGTGTACACGTCTGTAAGGACGATCAAAATTTTGTACATGTAACGAGCTGCTGGAACACTGTCGAGCTGCAAGATACTTGCAAACATGACACTTATGTGTTTGGGACGCCCTAGAGGCAGCAGCTGTACAGTTCGTGTTGGCGCGACCAGACCTGCCCAGAGCAACTGCCGGGGCCTGCCGGGCCGGGCCGTCATGTTGTGTAGTTAGCGTCGGCTGGGTACCCGGGAGACTCCCGTTTAGCGGGAGACATGACCACCCTTGCCAAGCCCCAGCGCTCCGACTGGAGCCAAGCGATGGCTGAGGAACTCAAGAGCTTCAGCAAGCGAGGGGTGTTCAAACTTGTGCATGTGCCTGCCGGTGCCAAGCCTGTTCGCAGCCGTTGGGTCTTCGCCCTCAAGACAAACGTGGCGGGAGCCATCATCCGCTACAAAGCTCGGCTGGTTGCAAAGGGCTTCTCCCAGCGACCGGGCATCGACTTCGATACGTGGGCGCCCACGGTGCCCATGACGTACCTGCGTGCTCTGCTCGCGTATGCCGTGCACCACCGCTTCACCGTCCGCTCATTCAACATCTCCACAGCGTTTCTCAACGGCGAAATGCAAGAGCAAGTCTACATGCTTCCCCCGCCTGACATTGACGACGGAAGCGGCCGCGTCTGGCTGCTCATGCGGTCTGTCTACGGGTTACGCTAGGCTGCCAACACGTGGTACCGCGCTTTCTCCGCCGGTCTTCAGGACCTTGGGTGGGCTCCCACCGCGGTCGACCCGGCCATCTACGCGCGCGACGGCTTTGAGCCGGGCTCACCGGGCGAGCTCGCCTACACTCACGTGGACGACGGCTTCGTCATCGCTACTGACGAGCGCGGCCAGCATCACGTGAGCACCATTCTCGGCAAGTTCCCGGGAACAGACAGCGGTCTGGCCCGAAGCGGCCTGGGCATGTGCATCGAGCAGTGCCCGGTGCTTGGGACCATCTCTTTCTTTCAAGAGAAGATGGTTGAGGAGGCAGTAGAGCGCTTCAACCCTTCTGGCAGTGCTCCAAGCAAGTGCCCCCTCCCACCGGGGGCCCATCTTCTGACAGATGCGCCTCCTCTTGCTGACCTTTTTGCATCTGAGTATCGAAGCATGGTGGGTACCCTGCTCTACATTGCCCAGGTGACACGTCCTGATATCACCTATGCCGTGACCATGCTCGCACGCCACATGTACGCGCCCTCGCGGGCGCTTCTCAAGCTGGCGCAGAAGTGCCTCTGTTACCTTAAGGGGACTGCGGGTCTTTGTTCGGTGGCTCGCGCACCTTCCGGCCTGCAGGGTTGCCTTCTCCAGCCTCCGGCCAAATCCCCCTAGTGCTCTACACCGATTCCGACTAGGCAGCCTGCCCGGTCGATCGCCGCAGCGTCCGCGGTTTTGTCGCCACCGTTTGCGGTGCTCCCGTCATTTGGGGCACCAAGAAGCATTCCTGCGTCGCGAAATCGACAATGGCGGCAGAGTACATCTCTGCATCGACCGCTATAGACGATGTCATCAGCCTGCTTAAACTCCTCGAGGTGGACATGCGTGCCATCACCAGGCATTTCCCACTCCTCTGTGACAACATTAATTGCGACGACCAAGGTTCTAGTTAACCCTGTGGTGTCCTCGAAGATAAAATACATCGAGATTCACTATCATGATGTGCGTGAGCGCGTGGCTGCAGGGATTTTCCACGTGCATCTGGTGACCACACATGAGCAGTTGGCGGACTGCTTCACCTAACCGCTCGCTCCCAAGCTTCAAGAAGACCGTCGCCGATTATGCCTTCGGTGAGCCCAGCATTATGCTGTCTGAGTGAATTACCCGTAAAATCCTCACACCACTGGTGTAGGTCGGGGAGGTTGGTTCTGGAGTGGCAGAGCAGCCGGCGCAAGCAAGACTTGCGTTGCGGGTTTTCCCGAGAGTAGCTCGGTTTTATCCCGTCGAATGAATTTAATATAGCTGTACTTGCGGTAAGGTTAGACCATGGCATGTCCGTCACAGGGGGAGTGTCAGGAATATAGTGTGGTCATAGAGACTGGCCATGCATGTCCTCGACATACAGCGGACTAGCCCAACGGTAGTGGCTGGTTCGCTGCCTTACATCGATCGATGATATCTCAGTAACTACCCTTTTGTCAATATCTCTACTCGCTCTACCTCTCATCTCAACACGATGGTGTAAAAAATATCATTACCGTAACAATATCAAGTACAAACAGCATTGATCTATTGTATGCACTGAAAGGATCACTTCGGCACATTGACATTGTTGCTCACCAGAATAGCGCACCATTTGACAAGGCCCGCGCCTACAAGGCCTTGCAAGGGCGCAGTCACTGCGTGCGCAAATTCAGCGGTGTATGCAATTTAATTGGGTGTGCATTGTGTGGTGCGCAGTACGGCCCAAAAAGCGCGACGCTCAATCCCGAGACGCTGACATACGGGGAATAACGTGTTTACATGTACATACTAGTACACGATCAATATGTCGCCAATCAAGGTAGCTGGCGGCTTACACCGCGATGGCACTGTTGATGTGAGTGTGTGAGAAGTGATATATAGGTGAACGCGCCGATACAAGCACACATACGGTGACTGATCATGTGTGTGGATGTTTTGGAACGGCGGATGCCCGCGAAGGAGTCCATCTCGTTGCAGCTCGGATGGTGGGTGCATACACGCGTTCCTCCCGGCATAGCCGGAGCATGCACAGATGGAGGACTACAAGCCCACAAGTTGCAGGAAAATGACTATGTTCGTTTCAAGGGAACCTCTTGTCTGTTTATCGCGACGGAGACTCTTGCGGTCCGAGTATTCAGATCACTAATTGAAGCACTAGGCTTCTTGGAGCCCCACAGTCACATTACAGTCACACACGAGCAGCATGAGTTCATTACAACAGGTATTCGAACGTATCGTGATAGCTAAGTGGGTCCGGATACCCCCAGTCCGTGCTATTGACGCATTGCACCTTGGACCACACCACGTAATCCGGACACGAGGCTAGGCCAACCGGATCAGATCTGAAATATTGGCACCCTACAGAGCTTAATATAATTTTAGTATACAATATATCCGCTGCATGCACTAGCCGCCTAACATGACCCAGGCAAAAGTATACAAAAAAATACCTCAGAGTGCAAGCCTGTACAACGTCAAAGCTGTGCCCATGAGCTGCATGCATACAGCTACATGTGCATAATTCCACATGCCCATAAAGTACCACCATCATTCCTCAGCATGTACAATCTCACATACCAATCCCATGTGTCATACCACCTTATGCCACAGCCTTTTGGCGGAGCGAAGTGTCCACGCAGTACGTGCACCATCATGCATGCGACGCATACATACCCCTGGACGGCTCTTGCGCACACCAAGGGTGCAGCGTCAATGACCATGCCAACTTGTCTACGGCTGCGTCTCCATGCAGAACCACCCTGCGGTATTGGATTGACAACGGATGATACATGCCAAAGCCCAATGCCCGCAGAAGATGGCCAGGTCTCACGGGATGTTGCACGCTGATCCGTACAGAGATCAACGAGCAGCACGATTCACGGTTCCACAGAGCTGTCAATAGCGAGGACATCACAAAGCAGGGATGGGCCTAGGCACATACATTCCAAGTGTTTTGCTGTGGTTGGCACGATTACCTTTGGTCGATTGGGGCGCTTATGTTCCCGTCATTCCACAGTAAACTGCATTGTTACCCCTGTCTTTCTCTCATGTCGTTTCTGTACGCTTGCTAAGGTGCCCAGCTCCCTGTGCTACCCGACCAGTCAGCAGGTATCGGTGAGACTTCTCTGCCATGGCCGATCCTAGCGAGTATAATCAATTTTATGCGTTTGTCGACCAGCCTCCAGATGACGATGGCGTACCTCCCGGCCTCATCCAACTGTCAGACTTCGACACTTTGCAATTAGCAGCGAGCAAAACAAGCCGCATCGCCATATCCCTCCTCCTGATGATTACGAAGGCTTTCTTCGAAGCAACCAGGCGTTTGTCTGTCAAGCTGTTGTAGTCGTACGGCCACGCTGCCCGCACATTGCTCCAGATGCTCGTTCCAAGCACCACCGACCAGGCGCCCCCCTCCGTTTGAAGCTCTTCGACGAAGATCCCATCTAACGGGTGACCATTTGCGTGAGCAACTGCGAGCAGCCACTGTGGTCCTGGAATTGTCATCCCTGGTACTGTCATCCCTCCCTCACGTGTCCAGCCTGCCAATGTACACCCCAAACTTCGCAGACGACTCGAGTGCAACCTGGTTTAGGTCTGCTGATTATTTCTTTGCATCCATAAATGTTCATTTGTATGATGCGCTTCGTGGCGATGCATCCGCTATGCAAAAGTGACATCACTACTTGTGCAAAGTTTTGAACAACCGCGTCATGCTTGAAACTAAATGAGGCCCATGTGATCGAGTATTTGTCCTAGGGGTTCACTCGTGAGCCCATGCACTACCAAGTTGCCACAGAAAAATCCATGCCTCATGAGTGCACTATTCGTGAATGATTGGATGCCATACATGGCTTTTCCTTTACCAACGGGCAATTTAGAATGCATATCGAGGGAGCCTGGAGCAAATACCGTGCAGGAAAAGCCTCCAGCTTCAATGACTTGGTGCATCATGTTAGCATATATTACCAATTGATATTTCTCGATTATGTGGACTTGCCTAGCAAAATGGCCTTGCCTGCAAGATTTTGCATGGAGCTTGTTTGACAAGATGCTGCCTCATGTTCCTCGAGTGCACCTCAAAGTTTTCCAGAACTGCTGCGGAGCATGCCATCAATCTTGATCGTGTGTTGACTAGGCTGCATGAACACAATTTTTTCTGCAATCCTGTCAAATGCCAATTTTCCATACAAGAAGTCAAATACTTGAGGCATATTGTTACAACCTATACCGTGAAGCCACACCCACACAAGTTTCAGTGTTGCAACAATGGCCTGAGGCTGATTCAAAGTCATCAACCAATACCATCCGATCATTCTTGGGTCTCGCTGCCTTTTTTCGCAGATTCATCCCGAAATTTCCCACCCTTGCTGCCCCTTGCTTGAGCGCATGAAAGCCAAAGGCAAGCGCGCATGGTCTGAACAATGCACTCGAGCATTCGATGACATCAAACTGAATCTGATCAATGCCACAGGCCTGCGCCATCCCAATCTCAACCAGCCCTTCCACGTATACATAGATGCCAGTGATTATGCCTATGGAGCTATCGTATGCAATACCATGAAGCAACTCTGCACATCATTGCATGGGTAGGCAGAATAGTGAATCGGTCACCCTCAAAACTGTGTACTGGGGTAGCTGGCTCAAGCTCCATGTGTGCCACCCTCAGTCTAAATTCCGTGGTCATTGTGCAGGTATTAATTATTGGAGGGTGACAAAAAAATATGAAACCATCAAAATACTACATCAGATCAAGGCTCACGCAAATGATGAGATGAAGGCTGCCAAACAGGATGCCGAACCTGATACCAAAGCGCCTGCTGAAACAGCTGCCAAAAAGGCTACCGGAAAAGCTGCCAAGAAGGCTACCGGACAAGCTGCCAAAAAGGCTGCAAAAAAGGTTGTCAGCGAGGTTGTCAAAAAGATTGCATGGTCTTCGGCCTCTCTAGTGCTATCTTTCATACGGCTCCTTTCGAACACCGAAGAAGAGAAGCTAGAGATCTTCGATAACCACTCGATCGCTTGGACGCTCTGCAAGCGGTTAGAAGCCAGATTTCAGAGCGACTTCACATCTTGTGCGGAACTCACGCTCGTGGTGAGCGCTTCCGATGTGGCCGACATTGCCAGCAAACTGCAATCAGACAAGAAGCAAGCTCTTCTTGATGAGGCCCGACAGAAAATTGCCAGGCCGGATGACGCGGGGGTTGAGCCCGTCAACGCCTCGTGGCAGAGGAAGGCTAATAATCTCAATCGGAAGCTCCGCAACCTCGTCTGGCTCCTAGCCATGTTCAGGTTCTTTGCTACGCATGTCAGTCGAATGTTCCAGTGGCGGGTCCACCATGCGCTCAGGCTTGTGAAGACATTCCTCGGAACTGAACAAGCTGTACAGCAGCGCGTGCTACTTGACGTGGCGGCTGCACGGAGTGACGATTCGGCAATTGCCGAGAGTGTGGTGGTTCCTTGAACATCGTGTGGTGGGGTACGGACGTTGGCATGAATTCACTTTGTTGCGATTGTGGCATTGCAATGCATGAAGTGCACGGGATGCGGTTGCTCGGTGATGCATCAAGGGGCGGAGCACGGCATACAATGGCTTCGCGGTGGGGTGCGCAAAGCCATGGCGGTGTTTCCACACCCGGGTTTCATCAATTCGAACGAGGTTTTAGGTGAGTCATGTGCCTTCCGGACGACGATCGGCCCATCCGCACCGTCAATATCGACTTGGAGCACAGCTACCACTTGAAGCACTTTCGCAAGGAGTAACGAGTGGGTGAGTCGAAGTTGCGGGCGGCAGCGTGCAAGAATTTCCAAAGCAAGATAAAATATTATTCTTTCCAACTAAATCACCCGAAACAAGCGTCAGGCGGCGGCGGTTATGTGGGGGCGGACGAGAGCGAGGGAGTGGGGGACTCCGCGACTCGCGACATGAGCGCGGCCATCGTCCATGAGCAAAGGAACGCAAGGTGGGGAAGGTCATGGGCAACGTCACCTACGACGATCACCAGCTCGGGCTCGTGCTTGTCACTCCTGCAAATCAGTGTGCCACGGGTAGCACCGTGCCGATTGGGGACATGGTTCCACTTTGACTCTGCCGCCGCGTACAACGTCCTCGCAGTCTTCCCTGGCAATTTTGCAAACGATGTCCATGCAACATGGTACTTTTTGAAGCCTAGTCATTCGGACTGCAACAGCCACTCCGATGCTCTTCGTGCTATCGCTGTAGTTTCTGGGGTCGAGCTGATGGCGTTGATACATTGTGTGGTGAATCACATGTACAATGTGAAAGTTGCGAGGGAGTATTGCTCCAAGCAGTCGCTTGCGGGTGCGGTTTTGGCGCGGCCAATCAAGGCGCATGTTGCACCATTCGAACAAAACTAGGCTTGTATTGGAGTACTTGCTTGTCGGCCATGCCATTATCGAGTTTGCTTTTAAGTCTTTTTGATGACTTGGTAATTTTAAACCAAGTTCTTGACGACGGCTTATCTTGCTGCAGAGAGGTGAATGTGTGAGTGCTTCTCGGGTTTGAATTTTGGATTGATCTTTTCAAAATCATGTCGCACTCACTTCGATTGGAGGGCTATGTGTCATGTACATAGCCATCTCCAACAAGCTTGGCTACTGCATTTCGAATTGTGTGTGCAATGTGTCCAATGTTGCATACACTCGGCAACAACTCTCGAGTGGCAATCGCATCCGAATGAGACCCGATAGCATGCACACGAATTTAGGGCTGCTGATTACATTCTCCACGTCTCTGACTGGGTGATATCTCAGTTTTGCACGCAACGAGAAGCGAGGATGTGTAGGTGACTACCCCGGACCCCCGTGATGTCATGTACTTGCGCAGATGCTAGCCCGGGGCAGTCTACACCAGCATGACCACAGTCAAAGTTCGTTCGTTGTTGTTCTGCTATTTGGATGTGCCTCGGCCTTGTCATTGTGATGTTGCAATCTTCGACCTAAATGAAGCAACACAACCCCATAGCGACTAAATCCTGCTACAAAGAGCAGCTCCATGATTGATGCATGCATTCACCTCTAGCATGTTGCAAGCAACATTGTGTATGGCGAACAAGGCCTTGGAAAATGATGCCACATGATTCGGAACCATATGCTCTGATTGGGATGGTACCAAAACTTTCTACATGATTGTTTTCGCAGCCTTGTAGCGATCCCCCACAAGAACAAAGCCATCAATGCAACATACTTGCATAGTGAGTGGGTTCGTAAGCTGTCGGAGCTGCGATCATAGAATGTGCTCACCCACCTTGACGTCAATTCAAATGTGGGCACACTAGAGGTGAGACAACGCCTCCTCCAAGCTGCTTTCCTACGATCGTTCGGGTGTTCCAGTAGCAACATTACAGCATACAGCATCCTTCCTCTTCCGCATGCCAGTCAATGCATCTTGAGGAAAGCGAAAACACGAAAGTTGCATTGGGAGCTCTCACATCAAAGTAGGTTGCCGGACACGGTGCAATCTAGGCCATACGCATGAGAGGGGTAGACGGCAACGTGTTCAAAGATAGTGCATCGGCCATTGCTATCCGGGCCCTAATTGCAACCTCAAACGCACAAAACTCGTAGGTTCATAAGACATTTCGTACTTTCGGATCAGGCTTCGGGGGATAAGCTCATGTGCTATCCCCTTAATGCTAGGCCAAGAACGGCATGAACGGCTGGGCACTAGAGCATTCCGCCAGGCAATTCATTATGTGTCATAAACTTAGGCCATGACATATGAGACAACACCATTCACAATTTCCACGTTGGATGACTCCAAACAGCCTCCATCGGAGGTGGGTGCTTCCGAATCGGTGTCAATAGGTAGATTGCAAGTACGCATCCAGTGATGTTGACCGGCATGGCTGGGCCTATAGCATTGCTGATGAAGTTAAGGTCCACTCACGACGAATTTGTTAGTGGTTTGAACATAAGTTCACCAATGACGCGTGCACAACATGCGCTGACTTAGTAGACCAATTTAAGGTACTTTTCGTCGCGTCATAATCCGATTCGATCGCGATACAAACCATGTGGTACAATATAAAACATCGTTTGGCAACACTCTCGAGCCATTGTGGACTCATTTTGTAAGGATTCCTTTGCAAGTACATCCACACGGTCACATTGTCCGAGAGCATGAGGCCATCCTTTATTTCCAACGTGTTCATGCATCAATTGCACAACAGATTGAGAAGCGTCGTTTATACGACGCAACTTAAACGTTCTGCACAATCACGCCCGCGCATTTGAAAGGCACCAAAAATCCACTCGCATTAATAATCCCACTCCCAAGGTGTCGGATGTGCCATGACCTATGTGGCATGTAGTGGCGTGATGCGGCATGTACTATACATAAATCGCGGGAAGCGGTGTCTTTTTCTATAAAAAGGAACAATCCCATGGGTGAGGACTGCAAGACGATTGCACAAGGAAGGCGTCTATAACATGGAAGGAACGCACCCCAACTTGGCATGAGTAATCGTTGAGTTCGGACAAACAGGCTCCCGCAAAAACATAGCACGTGAATCAGCGGCCTCGTCAGAGATACGCCCTTACAGCCGGCGGCGGCGTAGACTATACTACCAGCGCCCCGAGGATGACGACAGCCGTGCCAGGAATCCATGCTGGGACATTTGTCGGCGTAGCGGTGGACGTCCGAGTCTCAGTGTCGAGCTGACGTGGTGCATCTCAACCGGACTGAAGGTCCCCACATGCATGGGTCACGGAAGGACATGCAGCACGTAACACATCCAAGAATTCAGGAGACAAAACTGACCGCAGAGCATCTATAGATAAAGGTTTAATCATCTGCGCAGTAGCGCGCCTCGTCGCGACGCAGCCGCAGATCTGCGTGCTCGTGTAGTCGGGCTCTCGGTGCAGCTCCAAGTGGGGCCCAAGACCAAGTGCACTCAACAATCCATATTTCAGTGCATACTTCTCGGATTGCGGTAATTTTTTGTTCCCTGGATCCGCAACAGTCCTCCCAGGTAGCTGGCTATAAGGACAAGGTACTAGGCGTTGTCAAGGCCCAAAAAACTGCTTTTTCGTCACTGCAGGCTCCAGCAGAGAGATACAGCCACTCAAAGGTAGCCCTTGTTCAAGGCCATGGGTGAGGCATGCCAGCCCTGCGCTGCCTCCAACTCTGTCAGCCAAGTGCCAACACATATTCCTGGTGCCTCGGGAAGTGGAATGTTGACTGCCACACTGTAATGGTGACCATACTGATTTCCCTGAGCATATGGCAGGTGGCCCATGCATGCCACATGTATTGAGCAACACGTTGTCACGACAGCAGCTCAAGTGCGGCTGACACGATCACGTTGTCGAAATTCATCGGTTGTGACGCCGCAGTCAAGGCTGCCTTGCGGCTGCACGTGGATCTTACTGCATAAAGTAGCTTTTCAGGCGTCACGTTCAAACTGTGAGTTTCCCCGCACGCCACGGAATGCGTTACCGCAGCTGAGCAAAATCAAGCAGTACACTCGAGCATTGTTCAAGCGGGAGCACAAATAGTTTGGGATAGGCCTTGCCGATATCTTGCCCAGGTCTGGATGCGGAACGTCTGGGTGATCATTGCAGAATGTCGATCGCGGCAACTGCTATGTTTTTGCGGTACCCAGAATGTGGGCTTGTCACGAAGCACAAACGTGGCAACCGGTTTTATGTATTCGTTCGTATCCGAACCAACGGACCAATCGTAAAGTTGCCCACCGGGCATTAGAGCTGCTTGTCCCAGACGCACCGTCGCTGCGCACCCCTCGCCACTCCCTCCCCACCGCCCCACGCGCTTTCTTAAGTCTCTGTATCTGTCCCAGAGGCTGCGTCGACCGCGTGTCCAGCGCTGATCGGCAGCGAGACGAACCTTGTGTATAGCCCCGCATAACTCGGATTTATCGTGCATCTTGCGTGCATCTTCGCTGCGTTGGGCTAAGAGCTCTGTGGCTGCGTTCTGCGGCCCGTGCAGAGGTGCCGTGCTTCGAAAACAATGCTGGACCGGCTTCAGGCACGACGTAGATAACCTAGTGCGTTTGATTATCAGCTATATCATATTTTCGAGTGATTGAGCCGCTGCAAGCGATCTCTCAGCTCCGTTTGCCGGATTGTCCAATGCTCAGTATGCTCTGTCATCCGGCTCAACACCGCGCGAGCTACAAGCTGCTGATAGCCGGTGCTCTCGATGCCAACAGGGATGCACTTTGCCGTGTCTGAGTCACTGTGATCATGCGAACTGCTGTGCACGCCCTTTGTGCATGCGCTCTTTTCTACGTGCTGTGCTTTTCATGGTCCTCCAGCCCGATCGCGAGCCGCTGCT
Organism: Ulva prolifera; assembly: GCA_023078555.1. Classification (NCBI taxonomy): domain Eukaryota; kingdom Viridiplantae; phylum Chlorophyta; class Ulvophyceae; order Ulvales; family Ulvaceae; genus Ulva; species Ulva prolifera. The sequence goes on along the minus strand of CM041204.1, from coordinate 997,647 downwards.
ATCCAACCGCTGATCTTTCGTGAAAGTTCTCAGCGCTCTGTATGCTTTGTTACCGGGCGCACCATCGTGCAAGGTTCGGCATGCTGATGGCAGATGCTTTTGGCAGGTGGACTCGCTGCGAACAGCGGCGCGACAAGCCCTGCATGAGGAGCTGTGAGTCTATAAAACGCTCTTTATGCTTTGAATATATACAGCTGTACGTTATACCGTGGTTTGCTTTGTTCGCTGACGTTCCAGGTGCGATGTACACCATGCTGTGCTTGTCATTAGCAGGGCCCGACGTGCGTGCAGCCCTGCCGCCTATTCATGAGGGGCGATCTCTCCCAACTAAGAAGTTTCGAACGCAAAGCGTGGTAGCTGAGGGAGGACGCAACTTGGCAACTGGGCAGGGACGGACGACTGGGATAGACTATATCGTGTAGTGATGAGCGTGCGTATCTTGACAGGGACAGTTGCGCTCGCAACAGTTCGCAACTTGTGGACGGCATGTGGATGGCGTGAGTAGTAAGCAGCATCGGCTACGTTGCCTGGTGTGTATTCGTAGCGAACAACTTTTCACTGAGACATGGGCGCCATGGCGAACCAAGCAATTTTGACGACTTGGGCGCAAACACCGGGCTGTCGGCAGGACGAGTGCAATCAATTGCATCAATTATACGCTAATGTATGTTGCTGCTGCATTGCTAGAATAGGAGTGGCAATGCAAATCCTTCGACACGCTCGCATCCGAGGCGATGCTACCCATCTAGCCTTTTCTCCGTCCACGACAATGGAACTTAAACAAAAAAAATGTTCATGACACCTTCAATTGGCCGTATTCAGTGCGCCAGAAAACCAGATTGAACTGATACTGCACTAATGCCATGCCAGCTCTTGGCCGGCTCCGAAAAGACACCTGCAGGCATCACTGTAGTGATCCAGGCTTGTCTTCTTGCAGATGCGTGTCTCTCTACAGTTATGGCGATGTCCATGGACACCGTGACTATAGCAGCTGCTTTCGAAATCCGATCTGTGTGGTTCCAAGGCAAACTCGGCGACGAAACACGAGCTCAGATTGGATCGTGTGATATCGCTGCAACGACGAAGCTGTGTATTGTACACACCATCCCGAGGATGCATACTGACACGCACGCCATGCACCCGCATCAAGCAAGGCAGCATGCAGCACGAAGCCCGCCAGGCTGCCAGACGTTGTCGGTATATCACGAAGCAGGTTCACAGCGCGATCCTGGTCCGTTCTGAAATTTGCCTCCACCGGCTATCGTCCGGCTTGCTATGTGTAGGGCGTGTCGCATGGGCTTCTACAGCTCATAGTCACTCCCCGTTCGCCTTGCATGCTTCAGCGAATACAAGGGATGGCCACGCTCACCCAATCTTTCTTGCTGTGCTTTTTGCTTGCGTGTTACCACGTTCACATTTGCCTTGAAGCCATCGAATTACCCCGCTGGCCCAACACACATGCATGTATGTCTTCAGTCTCTTCATCGTGGCCATATACCATGCACATGGTCTGAACTGTGGAAGCCTCGTATTCGCCAACTTCTCGCTGGTACCAATCGTCGTGCCAACGCGCAAGTCCTTCTCGTAGACATTTGCATGATGCGTGTGTACACACTGTTGGCGCACACACCGGCGTTTGCTTTCAACATGACATCGCCGCCTGAAAAAACCAAACATCAAGCAGCCTTACGCACCGGCGAATTGCGGCATTCACCGCCATGGCATAGTCCGCTCTCGACACATCTCCTTTAAGATCGAATGGCTCTGTTATGAACGCCATCATTGTCTTGCACTTGCAGGTCCACGGTGCACACACGTAGCCACGTCCTGCGCCAGCACACGATGCGTTGTACGCTTGCATTCGGTCTGCATATGTTTACAAAAAACCCCCGCACAAACACGAGTATGTCCATGAGATGTTTACTGTAAAAGTGCAAATAATAATTTTGATAGTGTACATCACACGCAAACGTTTGAAGTGACATGCTTGCGTTAGGTCACACAAACACCTCACTGTAAATTCACCCTCATGCGGCGGAGTTCGGAGTATGAGTACATCAATCGCGTTGGTACAACATACTAATGCATAGGATTGTCCAAAGCACTTGTTCTGCTCACATGCGTGTCCGCCCCATCTCTCTACAGCCAGTTTTTCACAAGCATAATTCTTACATATAACACACTCAGAATTCACGGGCACATCTTTGACACTTGCAAATCATCAATGCAAAGCGAAATTGTGCAACATCTTGCATTGGTACTGTCATAAATGAGGTCCATCCTGGGACACAATGCATGACGTGCAAGTACGCACATGCGTGTGGTGGCCACAGGCCCAACTCATGTTATGTTAGGACATATGCATGAGCGTAATCCAGCATAATCCATGTGAGGATTGTGTGCGGTCACTGTGATTATGACCGCTGTAGACTTGACTGATCGGTGGCATATAGTCATGTGCCTCCAAGTCTACTATAACCATTCTCTTACAATCTTACGTGGTTCCTGTATTGCCTCACTGCAATACAGTACATCCCCCGATCTGTGCATTGCCGACGTACGACCTGAATGCTCCACAGGTAACGGCTCTCCAGCCCACTAGCTAGCTTGATGAATACTGTGCACAGGTCCTTGCTTATAACAGGTACACGTACTTTTTACAAGAGAACATCCACTATGTGATACTCGATACACCATCCGCCAGCACATGTCCATGAAGGTTTGCCTGCATCGTTCCGCCGGTCAAAGCAAAACCTTGATGCGATGGTCCGTCAGTTGGGGCTTCCCCACTGCTTCGCTACCGTTACCATGAACGAGACAGGAGAGACATGCGCACCCGAGTATGCTTGCATTGACGGACTCATGAAGGCTTGGCACCCATCCTTCAGTTGGCAGGCACGTGCTCACTCCTTTGCCATCACATCAACCTGCGACCGTGTACATACTGTCAGCAATTACATGCAAGATGTGTTGATTCCCGCATGTGTTCTCTACAAGATTCCCAGTTTGTTTTAGCAGGGTTGTGCTTTTGCATATTCACGCTCTGATATCAACGCAACACACTTGTCGCCACACCTGATACATCTGTGCAGGATGCGCCTGTGGAGTGCAACCGCGCCTTCATTCATCGCTTTGAGACCGTGTTATGTGACCACATCCTCGGCGGCGACAAGATTCTTGGGGATATTGTGGACTACGCCATACAGTATGAATGCCAGGGCCGCGGATCGTTGCATGTGCACATGTGCATCTGGTCGAAGACCGCAAACGATGTTGCCGCACTTGATCAGCGCATCCGTGCCAACGTTCCTGCGGAACAAGATTCTACTATCCAATTCATTGAGCCGGAAGACCCCCTCCAACGTTGTCTTTTCAAGTTTGCCTCCTATGTCACATGTTGCCTATGGCCGGCTTGCCGTTCCTATTTACATTTCACACATTGACTGTGCAATTGCAAGGAATGCGTAAGTGCGTGAACTTAGCGATTGGGCATGTGTACATGATAACGAAACGAACGGAGAACTAGTTAATGTTTCAAATGCACGCTTGGCCACCACCCTGCTACTTGACTAGGATCATGCATGCAGGCATATCATTCGCAAGGAGCAACATGCTTGCTATGATTACATGGGCCGCCCTAAGCCCTGCATGAAAGAGGGTCATTGCACCCGAAAATTGTACTTGACACCGGAAGAGCTGTTCAAGTTGGGATTCATCAAAGCGGACATATATGCACTCGCATTGGCCACCCATTTTGCAACGACACACGTGTACCAACCCGCAGAGCTTGCAACTCCGGCGACATGAATATATCTTTTCCGCATCTCTCGCGTTGTCATCTTCGTGGACCTCCGGCCCCCGGAGAAGCGCACGCACATCGCCATCGACAATCACTCCCACGCAAAGCCACAAATTAGCAGCCAGCAAGCGTATGGAGATCGGCCTCGCAAGGTGCACCGAGGTGTACACATTGCCAACATGGTTTGCATCACTTTCCATTGATGCATCATAACGCTGTCCCGGTCCGAGACAATGCCGCTTCCAGCCAAATTCAACAAACACAAGTGGCACGCTGCGCAAGCAACGTGGGCAGCACCATATGTTGACCCAACGCTTTGTCCCGTCGATGCAGATGCCACAGATGCCCGATGCATGATCCCCGATGAAGTCAAGTGACGCTGCTTACACCCTCCACAACATACAAGCACAGAATAACATGTAGTATGCCTCAAGCATTTTGTGGTACATGCACAGTACGTCCTTTCATTGCACGTGTCCTTGGTGCATTGTCCTGCTCTTGCTCAAAAAAGGTGTTATGCTTGACCACCCCGCCATGAGCGTCACCCTAGTAATATAGGCATGTTGTCTTTAATAAAGAGGCATGATATCTTTGCCCCACAGCCACATGCAAACATTTGCGGCTGCCACATGTGAACCCGTAGAGCTTACGTCTAGGACACCACCGAATTCTACACCCAAGCCAAAACACATGTCAAATGTAACCGTCCTCACAAAATATGTGTAACATCACCCAACGCACACTGACATGTACCCGTGCATTGCAGGTTCGGACACATGCTCTTTTCATTGGTGTCAACACGTTGGACATCGCGTACTTTTGGGGGCCAGAGGCGGACCTTGTCGCTTTCCGTTCGTGGACCCTCGAGATGATCTCGAGACTTTCGCCTTCCATGTGCTATGCGAGCATGTCTCCTTCACACATGAGAGCGAGTTCGCGCCCTTTGGTACGCATGCCCGTGCTTCCTATGCGCTTGGGCTCTTTGATACATTTGAAAAGCTCTACGCACATGTTGTTCGCCACGTGAAATACCACTTCACATCTGCAAGCCTCACGCTCGACCACACAGAGACTACAGCCTACTCTACTCACCTGGGTGCGCTCTCTTCCCAGGTGCGCGAAGCGTGGGTGAGCGACACAACAGCTTGGTCTGAAAGTGTCAAAATGGTGCTATGCTGGCAGGAGGGCGACTGTAGTGTGCTGTGTTGCTATTTTGGAGCTATGTGATGTCCACATCCCTCTAATCTGCGATGTTCTGGTGGCTAGTAAGTTGACTTTGCGCACCATCGCAGGTGCGCACAGTGCACGGGTGAGCGGCCAACAGGTGGGGAGCGTGGCAAGGGTCGTGTAACCTTGCGTGTGTGTTTACATGCGGATCAAGCAATGTCTTTAGATATATATGCGAGCGCCTGGTCGGCTTGAAGTTAAAATTTATTGCAGCTGGTGAGTTTTGAGCTGGAGGGCGAGCTCACCGGGTGGGCGCGCGGCCCTGCGTGGTGTGCAGAGCTGGGTGCGCGCACGTTGGGAAGTTTGCGTTGCCCGATGGACGTCCTGGAACTCCCCGCCTTAACAAGTCATGTATGCCGTCCCAACTCATATCCTTCGTGGGTCGGTTGTTGTTTGAATTCGCGTTGGTGCAAACGCCTCGGCACCAGTGTTCAGAGCGGTGCATCAAAGGTAGATGGACGGTGCGGTATGTTCGACTGCTTCGTATCCGAGGCTCTCAACTTTATGAACAAAGTATGAACGGTGGCAGTGCGTGCGCAAGCATGGGTTGTGCAATGTCATGCACTGGGTGCTGTATGATCGGGGTACACTGCGTCTGGTGGCTCCGTTAGCTAGCTAGATTCTCCTTGCACGTGAGCTGACATGCCAGACATATGGCCTGTACATGTCGAGCCATTCAGCGGATCCGATCGTCTTGACCTGCTGTCTTCGGAAGGCATGCCACTGCTGCATGGGATGCACGCGTGTAATGGGCTCCCTCGTTGCTCGGCACGCTGCTGTATTTTGCCAATCGGCCACCGGCCTTAGTGCAGTGCGACGCGTGTCAGTCGGCATATGTATCATGCGTAAAAATCGTGTGGAGGACAACACAGACTCATCGTGCTGCTCGTGCTGATCCTCTTCGTTAGCGGGCGTCCCGTCGAGCGTAGGATGCAAGGGAAACGGGCCCGAGATGACTTCGTAGAACTGCCCTTTAATTGGTTCCATTGCACATTCTGTGGGCTTCAGCTCAAGTATACCAAACATTTGTCAAGGCACCTCAATTCGCCTGGTCACCGAGACACAGTCGCCGCTGCATTAAGCTCTAGTAATCCAGTGTACCATCCACCGCCGGACCTTGTCACACGCCGAAGTTGTCGCTACTCCGTATCTGCTCCTCATGACGTTGATCGTGACGCTCGACCATTGCTAGATGGAGGGCCCGCTAGTCCCGGGCTTGCTTCAGGAAGCGATGTTGCAACGATCCCAATAGATCATTTGGATGTTGCAGTATACAACGATGACTTTGATGTTGACAGAGACGACCCCACGCTGGCGCCACCTAGGATTCCCCTGGTGGATGAGCCAACAGAGGGTGAAGAACGTGGTCCATTCGTCTGGGAGACAAATGACATCGAAGACTCCATGTCTCAGCTGAATCTCTCCCAATCTGCTGAGTCCCATGTTTACGCTTTTGCGGTGTGATCTACAGCTGCTCATGCTTGCGGACATGTTGTTCTCTCATCCCCCGTGGACATCAGACTGCGGAATCCATGTTGATCCACTCTTATCCATGCAGGACATAGGAGAGCTCATCGCTTTTGGGGAATCTGAGTGGCGTACACGTGGAGGTGTGGACGCAGATGCTGTATTGATGGCTGCTATGGATGCAGGATTGTATGTGTCTCTTGACCTTAATATGGAGGTGCTGCGGGCCGAACTTGAGGCCCGGATGGAGGAACAGAGAGCACATCAATTGAATGACCACAGGCCTCCTCCTGTCCCCTATACCGTGAGATGGTACCAGGAAAACGCCCATGAGCTCATATCTGCTGAAAGCAATGTCACTGTCTTGCAAGCATGTTTTGTTCTGGCTGCCCTGAAGCTCCGTGGTGGGATGACGGGACAATGTCTGGACAGCTTCTGTAAGCTCCTTTCTTTCGGTGGGTTATTAGGAGGGGATTGTAATAAGATGCCTAAGTACGCGCTATGCACCTGTCTTCCAATGCAGTGATCGGTAGAACCTGTAGCAGTATCCTTGTCTATCACATCTCCGGGGTGTGCTGCAGATCTCAACATATCGTCAATGGTGTGCTCTGCCTACAGAGCCCAGACATGTATGCCTGGGACATGTGTGATAATGGGCAGTGTCCCACTGTCTATGGGCCTCAATTGCCAACGACCGATAGATTGAGGAGGCAGGGCCAGAGGTGCGAAAGATGTGGCAATTTCCGGTATGTGAAACGGAATAATCAAGTAAAGGCAGCCCGTAGGTATGAAGCTCCACTACGACTGTTACAGAAAAGCATGCTCATCTAATTCATCGGTTCGGTGCGGTGCAGTGCATACATCCTAAAGCTAGCGGACGTTATTCGTCACTTGTTTGGAGTGGAAGCATTTGCCAAGTTCGATGGCACCCGTACCCATGCTTTTCTTGACTCTGACTTTTACCAGCACTTGGACCACGCCCACAATGGAGCCATATCTGCCCTTTCACCAGGCTCAGCAGGTCAAACGCGGGGAAACAACTCAAATGTTGCTTTGGGCGCTGCATCTCCTGCTTCTCCTTCCAGTATTGGTGCCTGTCCAACAACCGAGGTGCCTGACTCTGTAAATGCAGATCCCATCGATGAGGTAATGACTGCAAACGGTGATACCATGACCTTGTTTTTTGCCCTGTTTGTGGATGGCGTGCAATTACATGCTCACGGAAGGGCCACCACCACTGTCGTGGGAGTCAAGTGTCTTGATCTCCCGGGCTTCCTGTGTAACACAGATCTGGCCAGCTATCCGCTCGCGTTCATCGGCGGGAGTAAGGAGCCCACCAACATGTCAGAGATCATGGCCATCATCCTCAAACAATTCAAGAACCATGAGCCCGACGGATGGGTAGATGACAAAGGCATGCTTCCTTACTACTTCCCATACTGCCCGTCAGTCACACAATCTGTGTCTGGGGCCCGAATGGGCAGTGAATGATGTTCTCAAGCTGAGTCTTCCAGCGTTGGTTTCGGTCATTTGATTCCTGATGCTCCTCCTTTGTAGGTGCCATCCATGTCAGAGGCGACCCAATAGAAGTCTATGACAGTTACAGGAAGAAGCTGCGCAAAGTTTTCCCTGTTTGTGTTCGCTTTCGCTGACACACCGGCCCGGAGGAGCTGGAACCTCACTATTGGCGCAACCGGATTCAGTGGGTGCGACAAGTGTGGGATCAGAGGCACACGTTCTTTGCCAGATGGTGTTGAGATTGGCTGGACAGCCTTTACTGGATACAAGCGGCCATGTGAAGCCGTCGTCTTGAATGCAGACAAGAAGGTATTGTTTGTCATACTGCTTGTGTAGTGTTGACACTTGTGTCACCGGTTCCTTGTCCAAAACTGCCTGCGTATCCTTGGCTATTTGTGCAAGTTTGTTCGATTGTTTGAGGATTGCTCTTGTCCGTACTGTGTTGTGGACGTCGTTTTACCAACTCAAGTAACCGGACTCATGTCATGCGCAGCTGACATTGACCCTTATATGCACCTATGCAGAAGTGGGACACTATCACAATCCAACTGGGCAAGAATGGGGTGCCGGATCAGGCTGCACTGGCCAAGATCTTGGTAACCGATGACAAGCATCGCATAAGGAGCACGCAGGCTGAGGCCTTCACATGTACCGCTGAAACCAAATACCCCCTACCTGCGCAAGCCCGATGTGGGGGTGCGTTAGGCAGTGATCCCAACACAAAGGAACAATTCAGGCTCACACGAGGTAGACTCTCTCTTGTGTGATCTCAGTCATGGGGTGCACTATGTACAGCATTTGAGATCTGCTGGTTACATATGCATGGAATGGCAGTGACTTCGAATGTGAACGACCACCCCGCATCAATTTGTGCCTGACTCAGTATGCTCTCATAGACTGTGAGATCAAATGGGAGTCTCGGTACAACTGGGCAAACGAGAAGCACAAGGAGATCGGCTGTAGGGGCGTGAACCCCTTTCAAGCCAGTGGCCTGAAGTCATATGAGTGTGATTCTGTATCCTGGCACCACTAGCTTTTAGAGCGGTCCCTCCATACACCTGGAACCTGATCGTGGTGTCTTGCAGCTTTCAATTGACTTTTGTAGAGCCGATGTCCCATTCCATCCTATATAGTTTGGTCCGCGGATTCTTGGAACTCATATGTCATACCGCTAATGGATACGAGATTGGAGGTCGCAGCTTCTGTTTGTCATCTGATCTACAGGATAGGATGGACCGTTTTTCAGATAAGATTCAATACCCCAGTGCATTCAACCACCGTCCCCCGAAGTTGCGCAGGTGCGTGCTCTTAGATGATTCACAGTCTTGCAATGGTACACGAACATATGTCGAACGTTGCAGTTCCGCATCCAACCAAGTCAGCCATATGTAGGGGTGTGCCCATCTCAAAATGGCTATTTGAGGAACTCAATACATTCGTGGAAGTCACAGGAGCTGCATGTTTTTACGTTGCCAGGAAAGAAGTGCATCCTGGAGTCATGAAAATGTGGAGTCATTTGCGTAAGTTCACTCTATACTTTTTGCATTACCGGCCCGGCCAACACACAGAAGCACAAGTTCTGGCAGCTCAACAGGAAATATTCCAGTTTGGAGAGTATGCTGAGCAGCATCTGCATTGCAAGACTTTGACATGCTCGGTACATCGATGCTATGCTCACATTCCACTTCATGTCCTTGCAACGATGCCAGGTGCTTTCCTTCGTGAAGACTGGGGGGAAAGGCTAGTGCGCCGAACCAAGAGTCGCATCACAGGGCACTCGACACAGCAGGCAGCAAGAGCCTCGGCAGATGTCTGTCTCACAGAGATGGGGCTCCGCCTATCGCAACACAAACATCCTGGTATTGACGGCCCACTTTTGAGGATACGTCCGGTTGCAAGGTCCAGGCCAAGTGACAACGGCGACAGTTATGGGGTACAACTTCATCAGCTACTGTCTGCCTACACCGGAGAGGAAGGTGATGTGGTGTGCTTTTAATCCTATCAACTACACCGAAGGTGTATGTGCTTCGCGATCGCGGTGAATGCAACGCTGCTCCATTGGTATTGAAGAGGGGCACTAGTCATGTAGGTTAGCACGTTAGTGAGCCATTTGCAGTGCATGGCCGATAAGGCTGTGCGAAGTCATCGAGTCCAGGGTGAACTAGAACTTGCAGGCATTCTCACACCTAAAGAGATTCAAGGCGAAAGGTCCGCAGTTACAGGCAAAATCGTGCATACGGATGTGACCAACGCGCCTATGGTGTACCATGCCCATTCAGCTACAATCTCGCATGGGGCTTTCGTTGTGCGCACTGACAGCGGGTCCTCCATGCACGGGCAGACCCACACAGATCAGTATGTATACATACCATTCAGATCGGGTACAACTCACAACGCGTGCGTGATGAAGATAGAGAAGATTGTGCTTGTGTGCCGGGAGAATATGGGGTGGCCAAACAACGAGGCACGATTGGCCGTAGGAGAGATTTGGGACCATTTGAGGATTGGTAACGGGGCAGCTCTGGAGACCATGTTCAATGATGACCCTGTCTATGGTTCGTGCTGTGTGCCCAGAGTACTGTTGCGCACTCCGTCCAAACGGAAGGCTGGGTACAAGTACGTCGTGCATCTAAGACAAATCCATTGTCCTTGTGTGTATATACCTGATAAGGCTGGCGACATGTTTATTACATTGAGCAAAATGGGGTTTCATGGTAGGACGGACATGTTATTTGAGGCTGGTGTGGCAGAGCCGGATGCCGTAGGTGGATCATCTCGAGGTGATGCACGAACTGACACTGTTTTGTAAGGTCGGTGTGCATCTCAAGTGATATTGTCTTCGTGTTGTATGTACATGCACGCACATGAGCCACACATAAGTGTTGCAATGACACAGTACCTGCTACTATTTTTTTTTCAGTGCATTGTCTACGTGGGGGCATACATTGCAGCAAGTTCTAATTAATTTAATGTACTGGCTTTGCAGCTGCAATTGGGCAATGGAATACATTATGAACAGTAGGAAGGCTGCTGAGTGTCCAAAGGTGAGCCTCATCAGAGCTGTGGTTCAGCACAGCCATATGCCAATAGATTGGCTTGTGCATTCATTCCGCAACATGAACATGAGTGACACTATCTTCCAGGAGCATCAGAAGACACTCAAGTCAAGATACAACCCAGCGGATTGCGGTGAATTTACCCGGTTTGTCATGAACAAGTGTAATACATTTAGCAGCTGCACCATTTGCTACCGCCAACAACCACCACACACATCCCATCCTTCTGCACTTCTTCTGCATTTTCACCTGTGCGGCGAGTTAATGGCCGTAAGGTATCAGAGACGTCTCTTGTACATGAAAACACTGTCTGGGGAAGGGGTGATGTCTGCAGACTTGCAAGGCCGGACACGGCTACTCAGAGATGGTGAACATTACAGATTGCTCAATAATATTAGTAAGGATCCCACCGTTCGAAAGTAGTGGGATGGAGGACACCCTGGACGAACTTAGCTACCCCACTCCTCTGCTCTGGACCCAGCACGGGCAATAGGGCAGGCCTGTCCTCAAGGGACATCCCAGAGGCATGCAAATTATTTATACCAACGAGTAGATCATGGCTGGAATGATTTAGGTAATACGGGGAAACATGGGTTCCAGCTCCCACGAGAGTCCTATTTGCAGCCCCCTGTTCGTCCAGCGACATGCACATATTTACGAGTGACTAAGAGATAAGGATATGATTACACTTTATGTCGACTAGACACTACTGTGCGAAGAACTGAAGTCGACGAAGGGCAAGTCATGCCGCAGCCGCACTGTGTCTACAGGGCACATGCTCTGTTCAGATATCGGGAAGCGCCTTTTTTGAAATGCGGTTGGTCAAAGCAGGAATATGAAATCAGGATGTTTACGCGATGCGCGCTATCGGACACTTTGTTGCGGAATCTAGCGTGACCATTCGATAGCTTTAATTAGGCACAGAACGATGTCTGAACCAGTGCAGGTAGCCGTGCGAGACTTACAGGCCTTGTCGGTCTACATCGACGACAAGTCGTTCCAATTGCCTCTCCGAAAGAGGGAGTCGGTATCGTTGGCACACTTTTTCGACGATCGGCAGGAAGAATTCACGCGGAGGGTCCACAAAATCACAACCCGCCGGTTTCATAGCGTCGCTGGCGCGGCGGCCTTAGGCGATGATAAAACAGAGGACGTATTCGAGGCTATCTACATCATTCCGTACGAGAATCGCGAGATATGGACAAGCGCCGTTCGGGACAAGACTGGCGTTATTCGGTTGGAGCCCTCCCGCTCCGGAGAGCAAACGGCCACCACATCGAAGGGTTCCAAAGGACGAGGTGAAAAAAATGTCAGGACTATTACAAAGGTAAGCTGAGCCCTTGCTTTGACCGGTGTTGTTCTGTGCGACAACTCGCGACATTGTTATTCCGCCAAACCAGAGCATGTCATGCCAGGTCCACCTGATCGCCTCTCCTTCTGCAGGCAGAGACGCAGCTGCAGAGAAACATTGGAATACTGATGCCACGCATGACGCCTGAGGCTCGCCTGCACGTGCTAGCGACCATGGGAATTGATGCACTCAAGAGAGGCCCGTCATTGTCATTGGGCGCCGAGATTTCCAATCGCATCCGGGCTCTGCTCCGACATGTGGATGTAGACGGCTGGCGCCTCTACGAAGCAGAATTGGTGTGTATCAATCCGGTTATTAGTTGTGAAAACACACAGGTGGAACCAGACTCACACCACTCCGCTATATGATACCTTTTGGCGACTGCAGGACGAGGAAGGAAAGATACAACTGCGACATGCGTTTATGTTGAAGAAAGCAAAGACAGAAGTATTCCGGCTGGTGTACAGTTACATCCGCCGCGTATCAGAACAGACACACACCCCCGCTGCTGCAGCTCAAGCTAAAGCTGTATTCAACAATATCTCCAAATCCGACGACAGCAACAACGCGCGAAAGATGAGAGCTTCAGAGGACTTGCTACTACTGTCATGGGCATATGACATGAAGAAGTCTGATGATCTTGAAGGAGTCCTCGTAGGCGAGCCATCACAGCTCGATGCAGAGGCTCTGGAGCCCTTCAAGACAGCTCTCCAAGGTGCTGTGGACACCAGTGCCGAGGTCGGGAAGGGCGAAGACGCCAAGCAGTACAGAATTGCCCTGCGAACAGCTCTGGCCGGAATGGCTGCTTCAGAATCTACAGAAATGGTGTGTCCCGATGCAAACGCAGTTTGTACTTGCAGCAAAGTCGCACAAGGGCGCATTGAATTGCATGCAAAGATCCCGAGTGCACCATGCTATTCGACTGAACTACATGTGCATGCACAATCATGAACACTTGCTACATGGCAGCACCATGCAGGGTCTCAGAGCGTTGTATCTCGCTTTCATCGAGACGTTTCTGGAGGACACTACCATGGACACGCAACGGGTGCACACCATGCCAGAAGTGAAGGGGTGTGACAGCGCTCTGAAGTATGCAGACTTGCTGCTGTGGCCTGTGGAGTGGGGAGCCCTCGGCGACAACTCGCCGGAGTCTCCCTTTGCTTTCTGGCATTCTGATCGCGCCATCCCCAAACCCGAGAACCAGACAGACAGAGCCCTTCTGGCGAACAAGAAGCATTGCACCCACTAGTGGCACCGAAATGTCCTTACAGCAGCCTCACGCAGTCCTGACGTAAGGATGTCCCCACGTTGTCCTTATGACGAACACGTGGATAACGGCGTCCTTAGCAGTGACAATGCTACAGCCTAATTGCGGTTAGGACAATCAACACTGTCCTATACAGTCACAGGCCAGATGCCAGACTCGCTCACTAGGGTGCGCTGTCAGGACGGGTGCGCCGACTACACATGCGCCAACTCGTAACTTTCGGCGAAATGCGCCAAATGGGGTTCTGAAGCTTGGGATACCTTACCTAGTGCTTTCATAGTGATCTGATCTAAGTGGTTTGGCTAGCGACGTCTTCAGGCGGCCGATATCGTGTCCGGCCATCAACGGTCGCGCACTGTGATGGTGCGCCACGGGCCGAGGTGCGCTGTGTTCGAGGGGGCCGTCGTTGTACATTGCCCGTAAACCATGTAAAAACGGGCCTGGGGTGCCGAGGACTTTGTTATTCTCGATCACTGGCATTATCAATGCTTCAGAGATGCAGATCGATCGAAGATATCATGGTCTTGGGGCTCAAGAGTACGGCAATGGCGCATGTGTGGAGTGCGCCACTTGCAGAGGTGAGCTCAGATGAGCACGCTGCAATGCGAGATCGGCGCACACCTCGTGCATTCTGCTGATAAAAATGAAGAGATCGAATAGTAATGAGATCATGTTTGTACACATCAGTTTCATCCGTTCTGTTCCGGTCGGATAGTTGTGCGGTAGCTCAGTGGTTTTGGGGGAACTCGGCTTGTGTCAGGTCGTGCCATTCTAATTGCGGTAAACGTTTGTATTCTACAAGTGGAGCTAAATTGCGCCCACGTCCCAGACATCATACGTGCCGCTATGTTGCTGGTCTTGCTGTTCCTGGCCGCTGTAGGTGGGTCTTGGGGCTCGGGCGTCGCATCTGGGATGCCCAAGCGTGTCAGAGCCGAACCGGGATCCCTTCAGGCAGAATTCATTTGTATTGGAAATTACCAGTGGTTTTGTGATAAATGTGGGAAAGAGTTTGCATATGGCGATAACCTTGGCCGACATCTAACGTCCGATAAGCATATTCGAAATGCAGAGCTCGTAGCAAAAGGTGAACGTAGTCTATCTATTCCGAAACATCATCGGCCGGCGGTGTCCGACGTTTGTGAGAACAATCGTGCGCCTGGAAGCAATTTCGATCGTGAACCCTCCAACGCAGAAGTTGCGCCACATCATTCGATCCAAGATGCACTTCCGGCGCTGGACGACCTCTACGCCAGAGGTGTCCAGTATGCTGAAGATCAGAGTGTTCAACCTTCTATTTTGTCCGTCCCTCCGGCTCACTTGGTCAAGTCATTGGAGGGCAGGACAGGAGTGGCCACTTTGGACGCCACTGAGTCCGATAAGGAAGAGATACCCGACGAAGATCCTATCGAGGACAAGACATTTGACTTTGAGTACGACGATGAGGAGTGGGTGAGTGTACGTAGACTTACATATACCCAAACCCACCTTCCCTCCGCCCTAGCAGCGTCATCCCCCTGCCCACTGCCCTCCTTCCCCGGCCAGCTACGCCAGCCTGCAGTATGATGCTGAAGTCCACGTCCGAGTGTTCTTGTGTTCAGGGTCTGCAAGACTTGTTACTGTTTGCGGAGCAGGAACACCGGCAGCGGGGTGGGGTTGAACCCGATGCTCGGGCCATTCTGAGAGCAGCACAAGACCAAGGTCGCCGTTGGGACAACAGTATTTCTGTTGCAGGATTCAATGAAGAATTTTTAGAGAAAATGGCATGTCAGCAAGCAGCGCTGGCAAACAAAGAGGCTCCAGAACCGCGAGCAAACACCATCAGGTGGTATCAACAACACCCCAATGCTTTGGTTGCAGAAGTACTGTGACTGTATCCCAGGCAAGTTACTGCCTGGCATGGCTCAAGTTGAAGGGGAGCATGACGTGTGAATGCCTTGACTATATCTGCAAGATGCTAGCCTACGGTGGTTTCCTTAAATCCAGCAAGAATATAATGCCACGGTATGTAGCTGATGTGCTAGTGGCGGGATGTCTTCTTCTCCGCTTCGCATCGATTTAGGCTCTGGCTGTTTGTGATGAGTAGCTACCGGATGTCACTGCCCGTCCATTGGGTCATTGATGTACTGTGTAGATCTGAGTACCTCATCAAGGGCATCTTATGCCTACAAACCAACGAAGACTACACATATGACATGTGTGACAATGGGCAGTGCCCGCACGTATATGGACGACAATTGAAGAAGAGTGCGAGACTTGCCAGATCAGGTGAAAGATGCCCTAATTGCGGCAACTTTCGGTATCGAAAGAAGAACAAGCAGGTCTATCCTGTCCGAAGGTAAGCCCTTGTGCGATCGGCTGTGTGATGACACTTAAAGTACACATGTTGTCAATGTGTGAATGCGTTGTGCCGTGCCCCTGCAGTGTTGTGCACCTAGTGCACCTTCAATTAGTAGCCGCTGTGATGACAACATGCCGAGAGCTGACGCAGTACCTTACCTTAGCTCGATTGCATGCAGTGCGTACATCCTCCAGCTTGAAGCCGTTGTCAACCACCTGTTTGGAGAGCCTCTCTTTGCCAGGTATGCTGGCACACGCACTCAGGCCATGCTGCAGTCTCCATTGTATAAACGTTTGGACACTGCTCATGGTGGCGCCCTTTCTGCCTTGTCATCCGAAAGTGTGGGCTCTCTTGTTGCCCAACCAACGCCTGTGGGGGCCACTGGTGTGGCTACTGACCCCGATACCATAGATGATGAAGCAAACCCGGATCCAACTGACGAAGTTATGACCGGTGATGGAGATGAACTCGCCTTGATGTTCGCTTTGTTTGTTGACGGTGTGCAATTGCACGATCATGGTCGAGCATCAACCACTGTGGTGGGTCTTAAGTGTATCGACCTGCCAGGATTTATGTGTCACACCGATCTGGCATGCTTCCCCATGGCCTATATCGGAGGCGAGAAGGAGCCCACAAACCTGAGTGAATTCACAGCTTTGCTCCTCCAACAGTTCAAGGATCATGAGGTACTTGGGGTGGTCGATAACAGTGGTGCGGTTGCCACCTCACAGCCCCAATGAGGCTCATGTGCGGTTGATCTTTGTGTGCGTCTGGTGTCCCCCCCCCCCGCATGCACATCTGCCTATGCATTTGATCTCTCAAACCGTCATTTCGTGCACCACATACCTTACTCCCCATGTAGGGCATACGAAGATCACAGGGAAGCCCATAAAGGTCTGGGACAGCTATCGAAAGAAGTTGCGCAAAGTGTACCCTATCTTTGTGTTTGCCTTCGCAGACACTCCTGCAAGACGAAGTTGGGCGTTGACCACAGGCCATACCGGGTTTCGTGGATGTAACAAATGTGGCATCCGGGGAATTCGCTTGCTGGCCAATGGGGTCAAGCTCGAGTGGACAGCATTCTGTGGCTATACCTCTGCATGCCCGGCTGTTGTCTTTGATTGCACAACCAAGGTGTGGTCTACACAACCGTATCATCTTTGCTTGATACTGACGTATTGCATTACTCAACACAACACGTGGACAGTGCCTGACAAACCCGTCGTGTCGCGTCCCTGCTGCAATTGTTTCATGCTGTTGCTGCTTTAGGAGTGGGAGCAAGTGGAGGTCTCATTCGGCTCACAAGGGGAGCCAAACCAAGAAGCCCTAGAGTCCATGGCCATCTCCGACGAAAAGCATCGAATTCGCAGTGCATCTGCTGCCGCAAAGAGCCAAGCTGCCGCTGCTGCCAATCCACTTCCGGCCGAGGCTAGCAACGGCGGAGCAGTAACATCTGATCCTAACAGCAAAGATCAGATTCTTCTGAGCAGAGGTAAGCATTAGCATGCAAGTTGGTATACATCATAGGTGACCTACAATACTCAACACACGATGGTTGTAGATTGCCGCAAGATCTGGAGACGGCGGTACAAGGCTGCCAATGACGAGCATAAAGAGCTTGGGTCCCGTGGAGTGAACCCATTCCAGGAGTCTGGCCTCCGGAGTTATGAGTATGCTCGACATTCATCTTAACGGATGTGCCTCGTAACATTGTGGTGGACTTTAGAGGTTGTGACTGTCGAGACCCACACTGGTTACTCTCATCATCTTGCAGTTTCCAGACAACTTTCGTGGAGCCCATGTCGCATTCCATCTTGTACGCCCTATTCCGCGCCTTCATGACTCTTATATGCAGCAGCAATTCCCCGTTTAAGGTAAATGGCAAGGCATTCTGCCTTGCCCCTTCTCTGCTACACCGAATGGACATGTTCCTCTCCACCTTGAAGTATCCGTGTGCGTACAATCGGCGCCCTCCGTCGTTAAGGTGTGGAACACTGCCCTCGACGGATATTTGCCACAGTTCAGATTGTCAAAGAGTCTCCATCTGCATGGGGGCCACCCTTCCTCACTTAAGCTTACACTGCTTTACATTGTCAAGACTGGCAGCTGACTAGATAATTGATTGCAGGAATGTGCCCATGTCGAAATGATTGTTTGAAGAGTGTAATACATTCATTGAGATAGCAGGAGCGATTGCATTCTATCACTTCCGATCCGGCATTCACCCAGGAATCCTGAAGATGTGGGGCCATTTGCGCAAATACGCATTGTACTTCTTGCATTACCGTCCAGGGCAGCACACAACTGCCCAAATTCGGCTAGCGCAGCGGGAAATCTTTCAGTTTGGTGAGTATGCTGAGGCGAATTTGAATGCATCAATGCTCACATGCTTGGTGCATAGATGCTTTGCACACATACCCGCGCAGGTACTGGCGACATTGCCTGGTGCGTTCTTGCGTGAGGATTTTGGCGAGCGGGTGGTGAGATGGACCAAGAAGTTCATCAAAGGGCACTCAACCGTCCGTGCTGCTGGTGCATCGGCCAATGTTTGTCTGACGCAGATGGGACTGAGAATCCATCTGAACAAACATCCGGGTGTCGACGGCCCGCTAAATTGCATCAGGAGACGTCCACCGGTTAGACCCCTTGACGATGGTGATGACTATGGCACGGCTCTCCACAAGCTGACACCGGCTCACACAGGGGAAGACCATGATGAGGTGAAGTTCTGCATGTGCCGTTCATGGCTTGCATGTTTCAAATGCAGTTTCGATCTGGACTCGTATTGTCTCATATTTTGTAGATATTGGGTGGACTGCAGGTCACGCAATTTGCGGAAGTTTTACATGGAATGGCGGCTAAGGTTGCAAGACAATCTCATTCAGTTCGTGGCCCTCTTGCCATAGCAGGTGTGTTGACTGAGAAGCACGTCAAGGGGGAATACAACAGCATACTCGGCCGGAGGGAATGGCCACAGGATACACCCGCGGAGGTGATGTGTTCAGACACTGCCACAATCCAGTCTGGCGCATGGGTTGTGCGCACCTCTGCAGGCACGGAGTCGCATGGTAGGGAGAAGACAGATAACTTCGTGTACGTGCCTTACTGATCCGCTAGAAGCCTCAACCACTGCATTCTCGAGATTAAGCAGATTCTGTTGGTGAGACGGAAGGGCATGGAGTGGCGTGGTGATGAGGCGAGGCTGGCTGTAGGGACATTGTGGGACCACTTGGTTGTCAGGGATGGGGCTGGTCTAGAGACAGCCTACAATGACGATCCGGCATCTGGGGCATGTTCAGTACCCAGGGCTGTCTTCCTGTCTGAAAAGAGGAAGGCAATGGGGTATCCATATGCATTATTCTTGAGGCAGGTACATTGTCCGTGTGTCGTTGTCCCAGGCCCACCTGGCATGACTTTCATTACACTCAGCAAGATGGGGTACCCAGGTAGGAGAGACCTGCTACACAGTGGCACTGACGTTGCAGAGAGTGACAGTGACGATGAAGAATTCATTTGAGCGGTATATATATTGAGTCTGATTGGGACTTGTATCAATGTTGGGGATTGGGATTTGCATATGATTTTATGTAATGTTGAGAATCCATCATATACCTATACATGTATGCATTGTTGTGCATATGTTGAGTGGATTC
This sequence comes from Ulva prolifera, assembly GCA_023078555.1. Taxonomy (NCBI): domain Eukaryota; kingdom Viridiplantae; phylum Chlorophyta; class Ulvophyceae; order Ulvales; family Ulvaceae; genus Ulva; species Ulva prolifera. The sequence continues at coordinate 977,968 of CM041204.1, read as the reverse complement.
AACATTCTGACCAGGAAATGGGTGCATGCTTATGAAAATGATGGTGTCTGCGAGACGCGAAAAGGTGGTCTGATAACTGCGGGAGATATCCGCTGTTGTGAGATGTCTATTTTACCTCAGGCGCAGGCTGATAGATGCGCACATGCATGTTCTGACCCACAGGTGCTCTCAAGCACGTACATGACCCAAAAAATGATAGCTGTCCGGATATCGCGTCATCAAATAGTTATCAGATAATAATCATTTGTCATTTCGCTTTGTCTAATACCCGGACAGTGATGTATTGTTTGGCCATTTCTCTCGACGACGCATGCTCAGTGTCCACGAGGTCACCATGGCGACTCATACGTCACACGTCCTGGCATGTTTGAAACGGAGACAACGGCAGATATGATCATCGTCCTGAATAGCCATGTATTATGTCTATTGATCACACTGCAATCTACCTTGCTGCTCCACCGCGATTGCGTACGTATATCAACATGGCCGAGCGACAAGAGATAAAAGTCAGGAACTTGACTAGTCTGAGCATATTGATCGGCAACCAGACAATACGCATATTGCTAGCAAAGCTTAGTACAGTCTCCAATGCACATCATATCGCGAATGTGTACGCCGAACTAGAGAGGAAAGTCAATAAGGTAACAGGCAGGGCGTTCCATTCCGTGGCGGGCTACCCCGCTCTCGACGACGAAACATTGCTGGCGATTTTCGCAGCGTTGTATGGATCGCCATACGAATTGGATGGGATCTGGACGTGTCCATGGGACGTGAAAACTGCGATCGGGGCGTTCGAGCTAATAGAACCAGGCAACAACGTCGCAGATCCGGCGACCATGAAAGGCAGCAACACGGAAGGTAAGAAGAAGACTCGGAGCATTCCACAGGTACGACATCGCGTCGTGCATGTAGGCTACAATGAGCAACGGTCGTTGTTACAGCTACGAATACCTGAACGCCCGCAGCAATGATTGTAACTATCGCGGGGGACCACAGAGCAGTCAATGCAACTCGTGCGATTAGAGCAGATTCTGACGTCATATGTCTCTGACTTGTTGATATCAGCATGCAAACACTTGGATATGCAGGCAGAGATGGACTTGAAGGATGAGATGGCCTTGTTGATGCCTTATGTCACAACCGATGCTTTTATTCACTTGCTTGAGCATGTATGCCTCACAGATATTTTCAGTGCGCCATCGCTCTTCCTTGGAGGAGTGCCTACTCAATACATAGATGCTCCGCTAAAAACACAAGAAGCAGATGGATGGCGAGCAGATGACTCAGATGAAGTGCGTCCCTACCTGAAGATACATGTGATGTAGCTAGTTGCAAGTCAATCTCAAATCTCGGGTCGTTAGCGATGCACTATGGTTATAATGTGCTATAGCTTGAGCTACACTATTTTTGTAGGAAAACATCGGGCGTGCTCAAATCCGAATCGCGCACCATATACATCAAATGAGGAACGCGGTGGTAAGGATTGCAATGGCATATGTGAAGGCCAGATGCAAGATGGATCACAAGCTGTCTGTTGCTGAAGAAATCCGACTAGCTCTACGAGCAGCCACCAAGTCGATGGACTCTGATAATAATCGGAAGTTTCGCCCATCTGTTTATCTTTTTTTCTTGTCTTGGGCACAGGCTGCAGATGCCAATGGTACTTTGGAGACCAGACTTGCCCAGGAGCCCTGGTCTTTCAAGGCAGACATCATCAATCCGATTATGTCAAGCCTCCGAGCCCTGTTCACATTCTTCAAAAACCAGACCGTTGCCAAAACAGCCAAGCCTTTCCGCGAGCTCATGAAGAAAGAGATGGAGGAGTTGTGCGGCTCAGATAAGAACCGCGTGGTACGATGACCCAAAAGCAGTGTATACGTAGCAGTGTATACGATTAGCAAAGCAGTGTTTCGTGTTCCAAGTATACATCCAATGTAGTGATTGATCGAGTCACGAGGGCATGTGACTTCAGGGACTCCGAGCACTGTTCATCGAGTGGACTTCTGAGATGAGGCAATGTACCTCCATACCCGCTCCAAGGCGATTTGATGTGACTATCGGGTGCGACCAAGCAGATGGGGCCGACAGAATGGCCGTTCCGGTGTGGAGGGACCAATGGGGAACAGCAGGCCGGCCAACAGCAGAGGGTCCATATGGGGCTTTGTCTGAGCGGGCGTGTCGGCCAACCAGCAAGCCTACTGAGCAGAAGGACGTCCGGCTCCGCCAGCCTTCGGATGGCCTTACAATGGCTGCTATGTTTGATCCTGCACGAAAAAATACTCTGGCAGGATTCCAGGTCTACAGAGAATCTTTTGAGTTCGCCGTGTGGGGAGTTGCTCTACCTGACCAAGATTATGAACTGCCTCCCGACCAGCCACAGCGGATCCCGATCCAAGCGCCACGTGTTGGCCACCATACAGTTGTGTCTGTGTTGATGCTCGACTGCATCCGCCGCTTCGTGGTGCGACTACGCTCATGCAATCCAACTGCATGTGTCAACAGAGTACGTATTTGACAATGGCTGCAGGACCAGGGCTCTAAGCTGTAATTGAACGGCCTGTTCAGAAGCAGTGAGTGTATGCTCGATATTGCCCACTGCCATGAAGGATCGTGTTGACACAAGACATTGTGCAGGAAACAATGTTTAGTGTTGCTGGACTCGATGCACCAACAGAGTTGATTGATTACTGCGAAGTGCTGTGCAACACGGTACCGACACCGCCAGGCACCGATCCAGCATTTGACCTGGATCATTCCGAAGACGCTGCTGTAGCAGATGACGGAGACTGCCCGGACGATCAAGAAGAGGAAGAGCTGCAGCTGGCTGAGCCCAATACGGTAGCTGGCCCAACGCGTCCTCAAAGACCAGGCAGGCGGAGTAGGGTGAGGACTCTTGATGACATATCGTCAGAAGAGGAGACAGACAATTCTGATGATGATGATGATGATGAGGTTTTCAATGCAAGGACCAAACGCCCCGGGGCCAACAAGCACAGCGGAGTCACAACACAACGGCAAGTCAAACCCTTGGCGGACATGACAAACATGACGGTACTGCTTCGGTATACAGCGTAACATGTGCTTGCTGCTCTGTGTTTTGGCACATGGAACTAAGATCCAAGTGGTGTTCAGATTCATCTAGTCTAGAAAAGCTCATCACCTGAGCGTGAATGCAGGCCACAAAGAAACGTGGCAGGAAGAGTATGAATCAGAACACATCGAAAGGATGTGCAACTAAGAAAGTGCAAGAGGAGAAAACAACAACAGAGAAGCGGACTCGCACATCGAAGCGTAAAGCAGCCAAATGATTGGTACGAGAGGCACCCTGCTCCTTGCTTCAACAAGCCCAAGTTGCGCTGCACCAGTATCACATGTGTTGCAGCAAGATACTGTCTACCTAGGTGTCCCCACCTGTCCTCAGAATGGGTTGTGAGCAGGTTCTCGCAATGAGGTCACTCAAGTCCACAACAAGGAGGAATTCACGACCTGCGAACAACGCCTGAAGATACTTTTGGACGTATATACACTGTGCTAGAGGCGACAAGTTTGTGCAGGTGATAGGCGTGCGTGTGGGTAGCAGCTGTAGCCTAGATTGCCAGGCGATTAGAGCAATGGCAGTCTGTCCGAACGGATGGTATTAGGCATTATAATTAGGAATGTACCGGACATGAACGCAATATCATATAACGATATAAGGAACGGTTCTGGATGATTTGCCCCGCATTACCATAATGGCGCACCATGCATTGCGCTGTCGCTCTGCAGTGGCGCACTATTGCCGTTATGCGCCACGGAACGAGGCGTGAGCCACTGGCCCACGGTGCGCCAGCTGTAAGAGAGCGAAAACAAGAGCACGCCGCAAGGAGCTTGATACGATCAGGGACACTTGCAGTAGTGCCCATGAGTGGATTTGTTATGAATAGGAAACAGATCGCGAGGTTTCGCTGCATCTGGCGCGGGATTCTTGCTACGTGTGTATCTCGCGAGTACCCCGACATCACAATATAGCACATTGGGGCAGTAAAACACGGACATGTTATCGTAATGTACGTGTCGCCTTTCAGAGGAGCGCATTCTCGTGGCAATTGCAAGTGGCCTTTCCCAGCGCTGGTAGGAACGGACGATTCGCAGAAGTCCACCAAAACGTCACAGCGGCGTCTTCAGAGCCAATGGCGGACACAACATATGCTATTGATGGTATATACACCACCTGGCCGCGAATGTTGTATCAATGCTTGGCGGTTTGGCCTCGTAGAGCACTAGCATTGGCTATCACACTTCGTGATACCGAGCGGCGACGGAAGGATGCACTCACTAGGCACGCCTTCCAACACACAAACTGCCTACTTTCACAGCTTGTACAGATCTGTAACGCAGGAGAGCTCACTGAACGAGCACTGGCATGCCACTCCGCACTCCGCGTCGCCAGTGCAGCGTCCGCATTGGCCAGCTCAAGCGAGCAGCACGACCGTAATAGAACCCCAGTCCGCACTATAATCACATTTCAATGTATATGAAGCTCCTCATGCGCTGATCTGTCATCGCGTTCGGTGTAGACGCTGGTTTCCCAATCGCTGCCCCACGGGAATGCTGCACTCAACACGAGCCCAAGCGCTCCATTCTACTCCGAATGACCTTGGACCGCTTTCACAGCCCTAACAATAGAAGTATCTCTATCATAAACATTTTAAATCACGAAAAGCGACTACTGATAGCATTTCTTCGAATTTGCACTCAGTGGCGCACCCCGATGGCGCACCCATTGGTGAGCCAGTCTGGCATCTGGCCTGTGGTAGGACAGGATTGGGCAAGTATGGGGACTCGCGTGGCTAATTCGTAAGGATAGCGTTATGATCAGATCGTGGCCGTGTACAATGCAGAGCATGGAATGCTGTATGGTCTTACATAGGAACCGGTGAGGATGCGGTGGGGACAGCCGTAGGGCTAGTCCTATAGTCCTATTGTCGGTTGGCCGCGGATGCTCCCAGCGTGACAAAACGGGCATCTCAATCACAACAGGTATGGACAAGGTAAACCACTTACGATGGCAATAGGCGCTGAAGCATACACAGACTGCTTGAACTCGCCTACTGTACCACGCACTCGCTGTCGCCGAGCTGACCATGAGCTTATCCGGTTCGTGCTAGCCAGTAGGACCTTCATCGCGACGAGATTACACAAAGGCCGTTCGTGCAGCCGTGACTTGTGATGAATCGTGTCTACTGTCCCGAACAACGCCAATGTCCACCGAAACATATGCACAACAAGTGTCCACCGGGTCCGGCGCGGTCGTAAAGTGAGGTGGCTAGCACTATGGTCCGCCTCGATCACCACTGTGTATGTTTACTTCAGATGCCGAATTAGTGGTATCTCGAGAGTTGTGCCGCGGCATGTGTGGTCGCGTGTGTGGGCGACTCTCCGCAGCCCACCGGGTTTTCTCTGTTCAACGTCGAGGCTTATAAGTATACGAATAAGAGTACATTGGAGCTTCCACTTCTAGTTAGGAGGTGCAATGAGCTTTTTCTACTGACAAGATCTTGAGAGTACCGTCTTCTCGCCCCGTTTTGAGTTGGCTCGCATCCCAGCTGCAGCCACGGCGCGTATATTAGCTCGATCCTTGCATTCTCCGCGTTGTCAACCAGACATTCGATCACTAGATATTAAATATGCGGCGAGACGAGGCAGCAGCTGCCGTGCAATTGCTGCCGGAGTTCGAAGCAGAGGAAGTGGAGGGTGATTGGATTCTCGTCTGCACTGCATGTGACCGACCAAAATCTGGCAGCATGGGATTTCGGAGGAGTAGAGGTCGTGTCAGCAGTCTCAAGTCAGCCCAAAGGCATCTTCGCAATTTTCATTCCCGCTCACACTTGGCCTCCGGGCCCAGTCATGCCCCCCAAGGTCATGTGCCCGATGAGAGCAGGCATGGGAGTGCCGTTTCCGCCGCCTGTGTCCCACCAAGCCAGGAGCGTCCTGTTCACCCCAGGCAGAGTGGAGGTGGCGACGAAGCCCCGGCGCCTTTGCAGCACGACCATGTCGCAACAAGAGTCCCCATGAGGCAGCACCCAGTTGGTGCTAGTACTGGTGCGGCTGCTCACGCGGTCGGCGGGATTGGCCCCGTTCCAGGCCCTCCATCTCCTCCTGCATCTGCTACGCGTCCTGATCACGCCCTTGACTCTGGTGTAAGACATCCCCGCTCCTTGGATCGATCCACCTCAGACATCAGTCTTCACAACATCGATTCACCGATGGGGATGTCGGACTCAGCTTTGAATGCATCTGAATGCGACGACGGTTTGTCGATGCAAGGTGACGTAAGCTCGGAAGGCTCCATTGCTAGTGGTGCGAGAGCACTGTCACCCCATTCTGTGTCAGAGCAGCCCGATGACAGTGATGCGGAGGTGATGGCAGGCCCCGCAGAAGCAGACCCTGTACCCACGCATCCATCTGAAAGTGAAGCAGATCTGACGGACAGCGACAGCGGGAGTGAATGTGAAGGTGGGGGACGGCGGAGGGGCCATCGGAAGAACTCCGGAGCGTGGCTACACGCAAGGCGCCTGGAGCCTCTCGCTACAGGCCACCGCAGATCTGTGCTCCAGGCCGCGTTTACTCAAGTTGAGCTCAAGAAACATGGAGCCTCGAATGTAGTGCTAGAAAAAATTGCTCAACATGAATATGACCTCCTGATCGAGTTTGAGGGGGAACATATGCCACGCGAGATCCTCATGCCCACATCCTTGCACATGGTGAAGCAAGTGCTCGGTACAGACGAGGCAACAAAGTATGAGTTCGGCTGGTGCGAAAAATGTGCCTATCGCTTTCCAGATGATCCAGATTTCATCAAGAAGTCCACTGAGCAGCTCTTGCGGGAGACATGCCCCCGATGCGGCAGCGACAAGTGTCAGGCATGGTCTCTATAGCAGTCTGCAACATGTGGCATGAAACTGTCATGTCACCTTCCGTCACAGATCTTGCGTTGCAGGCCTCGACCAATACGTATGTCAAGTTCAAGCGGAGGGGGTGGGACTTCACGATGGAGGCAGTTCTACGATGGTTCCATGAAGATGAAGCTTTCAGGCAGGCTGCAGAAGCTGCTCACCCACTGGATTTCGATGACCGTGATGGCATGGCAGGTTCCATGTACTTGCACCTGCTGAACCAGGACTGCAAGCGTCGTCTCTCCAAGCGCAAAGATGCGTACGGCGCCGGTGTTTATGGTGTAGGTATGTCTGCTGGCCACATGTCCAATGTACACGCCCTTCCAATTGCCACACTTAACTCCTGGGCGCTTGGCATGCAGGTGCCGACGGTGGGAACATCTTCAAACTGCGAATAGGAAGCACGACCATCATCGGGATCAGGCGGTTTGACCTGGACATGGCTAAAAATGCCAGTTGCCTGTCCTGGCAGCCCCTCATCATTCTGGCCGGTCCTACAGAACCCTCTCACCTCGAGAGCATCCTGAAACCAACAGTGGACTTCTTTGTGAAGCATGACCCGGGTATGACTCCATTCAGCAGTTGCCCACGCACTATCGTCGATGTTCATGTACATGCGTGGCATTCAGCAACCAAACAATTCTCAACCACATGAGCGCCATGCATGCATGCAGGAAAGGTGCTGAGCCCTACGAATTCACCATCCGACCGGGTGGAAGAGAGATGGTGATCCGGCACTGGCCCATACTTGCATTCGTGGAGGGAGACCTGATGATGATGTACAAGCTGATGTTGACACTCCCTCACAGCGCGAAGGAAGCATGCCCTCGCTGTTCCACACAGGGGAAGCGCATTCGCGGGGCAATGAGGTGCGGGGCGAGCAATTCTTCCTATCATGTTAACGATTTTGCACGTAGGCTTCATATCGCAAGTGACACTATCACATCCATGCCTCAGGTACCTCATCACTGTACAGCAGGTCAGACATAATTGTGGGCCGGGGTACTGAGAATTTGTGCGATGCTGGGGATGTGAAGGACCATAAATGTATTGTCTCCCATGACCTGGCCAGTTTGCCAGTTCTGTGTGATCGAGGCATCCATGGATGCACGTGGATATTTAGACGCACTGCTGCAGATTTCCGTATGAGGAGATGACCTCTCAGAAAGTCCCCGCGACGAAGGGAGGAGAAAGAATTCTCGACATCCACAGGGGGGACTCGATGGCCAATGCTATGGGGGTGCCCGCTGGCTATGCTGGGGAGCACCCGCGAGCATCCCGCGATAATCTGCCACAGATGCTCGCCAAGACTCGGAGGGACGGAAGACCTCTAGACGATGACGAGGCGAAATGGGACGACACATGTGCTGACGAGATGAAGTACACAGCATATGAGCTGCATGAGAGGGCTTGTCGTGTGCAAGATGCATGGGAAAAGTCGGTGACGGAGGTACAACCACCTCTAGAACAGCAATCTCCACAAGAGCGAGCCAAGGCGTGGGGGAAGCTACTGGCAAAAGCGAGTGACCTGGAAAGAGAGACTGGGCTGCGAGGGATGCCTGGATTCTCTAGGCTGTCGTACTTCCGGCACGTCCCCGTCCTGTTTTTTGAATCCCATGCTGCCGCAATATTCCAGTTATGTCTACAGTTGTATGAATCAACACAGGCACAATGCCATTTGATATCTCTATGCCCGTGTACGTATGGCCACAGGGAAACCCATGTGCTGGCCCGGGAGCATTAGTTGTCATGCTATGAGTGCTGATTTGTTCCATCATGTTCACTGTCTGCAGGTATGAGCATTTCTTCCATTTTGCCCTCGCCCACCTTCTTCTGTACGGGATTGTCAAGGATTTCTGGAATGTGTGGGCTCGGCCTGAGGATCAGAAGAGCAAATCCACAAAGTCAAAGTCGAAGCGCAAACGGAAGCATCGTCTACATGGCATCCGATATATCCTCCCTAGGTACATTCGTGAGGAGATCAAGAAACGCGCGGATAAAATGGGCTGGACTTCACAACTGAAGAAGCGGAGTGCAGATGTGTTCGGGCAAGCACTCTCACATGGCTTTGCACTCTTCGGCTGACGGAAATTTTATCAGATTTGTACTCAAACTTTGTTGCTCCTTTCGGTTTTTTCATACCGAATGCTAAGTGCCGTCGGTTCCCGTAAAGATGCTTGCGCGGTGCAGGAGCAGGTCCACATGGACGATGGAAGAATACATGACGTTCGTGGAGACGTGCTCGCCCTTCTTGTTGCTGAACTTACCGTGGAGACCGGAGGATAAGGACATCGAGGACATGTTCGAACGCCATTGGGCTCCACTGCGGAGAGCAGTCTTATTCTGCCTGAGACAACAAGACCAACGGCATCACACACCTCAACGACTGACGCAAGCACGCGAAGATTTCGTGAATTATGCATTCGCTGTTCAAGATGTGCGTTTTCCATGCCCTCAGTGTATGTGTCATCTAAGCAGATGATATTCGTGTACGCATGCATCAGATGAGAGATAGCGGCAGGGTGCAAAATAACCCAGCCACATGGGTGGTGTCCTCCTCTCTTTGCAATCATGAGCCACTGTTGCAGGCTTTCCAAGGGTTGGTGCTGACGACAGCCAAGCTTCATCATAGCGTGTTGCATGTGATCGACCAGCTCGCATGTCAGGGGTCTGGTTCCTTGTACACTGAGTACTGGATCGAGCGCATGATTTGGTATCTGAAGTTATACTTGAAGGAACGCGTCAGAGACAGCGGGGAAATCATATTCGTGAATGACCACCTGCTTGTGAAGTCCGCTCAGTCCTGTCGTTGTGAGTTCCCGACACACTGCATGACAATTGCAGAGAGGCGTGCCAAGACCAAAGTATTTGAGTACCCGACCTATGACATGGTCGGGGACAACGTTCTCCTGTTGGGGCCTGCTGTCCGGGCAGGCCTGACTGATGAGCAGACGAGCTGTGTGGTACAACGGTTACCGAGGCTGCTGCAGGTGGGAGGGGATTCAGCCAAATGGTACAGAAAACGTGGATGGCCCGCAATCGATGATGATGCCATGCTTGCGATGCATGCAGCTGAACGATTCCAATTTGACAAGTATCTGCAGGCTTCACTACCTTCGATGGATGTTGTGACGTGTGACGAGGACAGCAGGCATGTTGCGTCTGACAACCGCTGGGTGTACGTTGGCTACATGTTCGATGATGATTCCGAGAGCGCTTGTGTTGCCCTCGTTCAGTGTTTTGTTCGAATTCGGACGTCCAACGGAGCTTCTGCGGCTTTTGACCCTGAGGCTGTGTGCCAGTGCACGAGGTGCAGAAGTACATTGTGCCCTCAGATGTTGCTGGGAAGTCGACACCCGCAGAGCCTCTTCGGATGGCAATCTGCAAATTATGGGCTGCTACCGTACGTGATCGACCGGAAGAGATTGGCTCTCCCATTCGGACAGTCGGAACGGTGCCCGACATCTTGTACGTTCCCAACATGGGAGAGGGAGAAGAGGCAATGTTGCCATACTCCGCGCGGGGGAGCAGGGGGGACAGGTGCTACTATGGGGAGGTTCTTGTGAATCTGCCTGAAGTATGGAGTCAGCTGGTGGCGTCTGATCCTTTTCCAGTTGAGAAGGCCAATGGGGGTTATCGCGAAAGCCGATATTTTATGAGTAGTTGGAAGCTTTCCGGTAAGTGATCGACAATTCTGTAATATGTTTCTGTCCCACAATCTAATAAGTCATTCTCTAGAAGATGCCTGGTGTGAGTCTAAGTTCCTGTTTTTTCTTTCACAAGTACACCAGGCACCTAAATGACAAAGTGTAATCGGTTGTGGGCCTCAGGGCTAGCCATGCACGAGGTGTCTGGCCATGTTACGTGCCAGGTGAGGCTCATTTCATGCCTGCGGATGTCACAGCCATGATCACATGCACTGCCACCCCGCCTCACCATGCTGAATCAACCAAACATGCACCAGGCACCTAAATGACAAAGTGTGATCGGTTGTGGGCCACAGGCCTGACCATGCACGAGGTGTCTGGCCGTGTTACGTGCCAGGTGAGGCTCATTTCATGACTGCGGATGTCACAGCCATGATCACATGCACTGCCACCCTGCCTCACCATGCTGAATCAACCAAACATGCACCAGGCACCTAAATGACAAAGTGTGATCGGTTGTGGGCCTCAGGGCTAGCCATGCACGAGGTGTCTGGCCGTGTTACGTGCCAGGTGAGGCTGATTTCATGCCTGCGGATGTCACAGCCATGATCACATGCACTGCCACCCTGCCTCACCATGCTGAATCAACCAAACATGCACCAGGCACCTAAATGACAAAGTGTGATCGGTTGTGGGCCTCAGGGCTAGCCATGCACGAGGTGTCTGGCCGTGTTACGTGCCAGGTGAGGCTGATTTCATGCCTGCGGATGTCACAGCCATGATCACATGCACTGCCACCCTGCCTCACCATGCTGAATCAACCAAACATGCACCAGGCACCTAAATGACAAAGTGTGATCGGTTGTGGGCCTCAGGGCTAGCCATGCACGAGGTGTCTGGCCGTGTTACGTGCCAGGTGAGGCTGATTTCATGCCTGCGGATGTCACAGCCATGATCACATGCACTGCCACCCTGCCTCACCATGCTGAATCACCCAAACATGCACCAGGCACCTAAATGACAAAGTGTGATCGGTTGTGGGCCACAGGCCTGACCATGCACGAGGTGTCTGGCCGTGTTACGTGCCAGGTAAGGCTCATTTCATGCCTGCGGATATCACAGTAAAGCATGCGCAGGGATCAGCTGCCATACTGCTATACACTTGACGTTCGTCAGAAGACCCTCTGCGTGTTCGCCGCGAGTGCGTACGCCATGTAGCGAGGTCCCGGCACCCGGGGGGTGCCATGCATTCATAAAGGACCATGCATGCCACCCCCCTCACAGAAGGTCAACAATTTGGACTGCCCGATTCAAATCTTGTGGCAACGCCATTCAAAAGATTTAGTTCCCGGGCCCACTTCACTGTGTCCGACATCATCAAACGTCTCAATTGAATGCTCTCAACCATGGCGGATACTATCACCGGCCAAGGAACAGGCAACACTGCCATGGCCAGCGTCTGCACAGTATCTCAGATACATGGCGGGCATGTCCTCGTGCAGTGGGGCACGCAGTCTCAGATGAAATTTACTATTGGGAAGTGCTTCAAACATGAACTGACGACGCTGATCTTCGACGCCGCAGTGCGGCTCGGGCTGGCCGGGCGTGACGACGACGAAGACGACGAGACGTGGGGAAAGAAGTCGGTGTATGTCAAGGTAGGCGACGATTATAGGTTGAAGAAACTTCACCGCATTTTCGCGGATCTGGAAGAGGTCTTGAATGGGGAAGACAGGGACATCGTTGAGGATGGTAAGATCACAGTCGTCAACGATCTGCCGGCTCGAGAGACGGTGCAGGTCCAGAAGAAGAAACGTAAACAAGGGACAGAAGCACAAGGCGTATGCTCCTCGAAAACATATGGTATATCTGCTGCACAACCGTCCACGACAGGATCAGCAGCGTCGCTTTAGCACACACATACACACACGCGCACGATGTTACAACATGTGATTCAACTTCCATCGGCGCCTTCGCTGCAGCACTAGTGTTGCACTTGAGTAATTCCGTACGCATCCGTGGGCACACGTGCAGGAATTGATGAGGTACATTATGCGGCATGCACCGATGGGTTCCCACTTCGACGACATCGCAAGCACAATAGATGTGAAGAAACTGTCAGAGAAAGGAAAGCCCCTGATGCAGCAAATTAACGATAAGTGTACGAAGTGGAGGTCTTGTGTGGCCACTCCCGAGCTATGTGGCATCATTTTTTCCAAAGTGGTATGCGGCCCATGCTGTACATCATGTCGTGGTCCGACGCATCACATATTTTGCACAACGTTGTGCACCTCTCGTATACACGCCTGACACATCACACGGCATTGTTGTATACGACAGGAATTGCCGTACGTGTGGATACACGATGTATTCCAGTGTTCCCGTGGAGCATGTCATCGCAGGTCTTGTACGACGCCTTGAACCAAATTCGTGTCCCGTGATGCGCCACTAAGAGTTATTGACGGCTCACCTTTTAAAGGAGCGCGCACTCCACCATATCGACGCGCACTCCTTGCAGGGAAAGATGCCCCAAGAAGACCGGAAGGCCGCTTCCGCGCTTCGCCGAGCAGCGAAAGCTACCGAAAGCTTCTTCAACAACCCAGTTGACAGGGGCTCCATCACAGTAGTCGAGTACAAGAAGGCTATGAAGCAAGTCAATAATCTCAACTCATCGGTGCGTAACAAAGGCGTCAAGACACTACGGGACTCAAGAACGTAGGGCGCATCAGCCATGCACATGTACAAGCATCGTCTTGAAGAGATCGACTATGAGGTATGTTAAACAACACTTTAACCTGTTTATAATGTGAGTAAGCAGCGCTCCAACGTCATGCTACTGCTGCAGGTTGTGATGTACAATGCGGCTGGCACGCGCACGTAGAGCATCCTGTCATATCCAGAGGCAAAGCGTGAGGCTAAAATCGCACAACAGCGCAAGGCCGGATACCATCCAATGACAACGTGGTTGCGGAAGGGTGTTGTGCCTACTTTACCGTTCGAGACAACCCCGCTTGCTGCGATCGCAATGAAAACACACCCGTACGCCACCGACTGCCTTTCGCAATGTGCTAATTGGTTTAGTCAGTAATGCACAGCTAGCCGTGTGAGAACCGCTCTGTGTTCCTTCAGAGCCAGCATAGCGTCGCTTGATGTCACCGCTAATTGAAAGTGGACGACCAGCTGCATACCAGACCAGACCAACCATTGCCCGCGTACCGCATACCGTTGTCACACAATATATTGTGTCAAACTAATTATGCCGACAGTTACTGTTTATATAGCATCCAACCACCAGCGGCTACGGCAAGAAGGCAGCCGCGGTCAGGGCGTTCAAGCGCAAGGCGCCTGGAGATGACTGCATGGACGACACGGTCAGCGGCGACAGTGAAGTTTCTACTGGAGACAGCGATGGAGATGAAGGAGATGATGGCAGTGACATGGACGAGGTACTTTATCAGTTACTAAATCCACGTTGATGTAGCACTGTTATGTATGCATTCCAAGCAGCACTTGTGAAGTGATGTTGAGCCCACATCGATTGTGAGATTTACACTGTGGCAAGTGGCGATTGTAGATGTTCGCTCAAATTGATTTTTCGTGGTTGACCCATCTGCGCCTTGGGGAATTGTGCACCTAGGTGGATATGATGTCTGTGAACTCAAGAGTCGACGTGCATAGTGCTCATTTGAAGCGTGCCTTGATAATGATATGCAGCCGAAGGTGGTCGGCCGCGATGATGGTCCAATCGGTTTGCCATTCAAGCAAGTGATGGCTGACATCCGCAACCGTGTCAATCAGAGGAAGGAGGTTGGGTTGGGGGACAGCGACACGGCAGCTGTGACCGCTACTGCCGAGGAAGACCCAGACGAGCACGAGGATGTGCAGATGCAAGCACCAGCTTCCATGGGAGAGATGGATGAGGGAGAGGGACACCAGCTTATGACACCAGACGCTTCAGAAGCCGGTCAGTCAGACAGTGACCAGCAGGACGATGGCCGTATGGAACTACTGCGTACATCCGGATATGACTTGCCAAAGCAGAAACGGGGCGCAGAAACGGCTCGGCTGCCTGAGGTCCGCCGGTCCAACCGACGTGCAGGCGGCTTACACGGCTCTCAACAGGTGCAGCCCCGAAAGGCACGGGGCCCGAAGGCGGCAAAGTTGAGTGAGTCTGGACCGGTAAGCAATAGTGCAACTGTGATGTCGAAGACCGTCGGGGCCATTCTAGAGTCTCCTGATCACTCTAATGCAGTGAACTTGTCTGGTGCGATGCCCTGGCACGTGCATGTGAATTCTCATTGACCTGCCTGCCAAGCCTGTTGTGTACCGATAAGTGAATAGCTTGAATACATGCACCCACACACATAGCAACGATGCCTGCATTCACTAACAGGATCTGAGTGCGTTACAGGTGCTACAATTGCAGATCCGGCCATTAAAGCGTTGGATGATGCAGCCTTCGTCAAAGAGGCCACATTGGCTGGCAGCATGGACACACAACATCAGCTCTCAAGAGTTGAAAAGGCTGAGGCGCAACTAGCCGGGATCAAGGTACTCTGCCCCATCCGACCATGTCCACCTTGTGTGCCATGAGACCATGCTGTCTATTCACACCTGCAGACCACATACACAAGCATGTTGACATGTAGTAGCCCATCTGCTTGTTCGGCATTAGCATAATTCTGCGGGTAAGACCTTCCGTTCGGATAACGCGATGACTGAATATTGCCGTGTTTCAGGCCACTTGAAACTCACAGACCTGTGGTGGTTTGCAGAACCTACTCGTGGAGTACCTGAATGCCAAGGCAAAGGCGGCCCAATTGAAAGCTGCAAAGCCTCTGGACAAGAAGGCTGTAGCAAGGAGCGTACAAGCTGTGAAAGTGGTGATCACAGCTATCAATGAAGATTTGAACGTGGAGTTACTTGTGTGAGCCGACCCCTGTGGCAGCGGCACAGCGGCGTGAACGATGCCCGGATTTTTTTGTCTACATTTCTGCGTCCCTGGTACTGGGTTTGTGCGGCGATTGTGAAGTAGGAGGGAGCATGGCTGCGATGTATATTTTTTGTAGTTTTATGTTTATTTTTTTTCGCTACTGGGGGTAAACGATCAACCATACTACAGCTGTAGAGGTCTCTGAGTCGCCGGGGCGGAACGGACCTACGGTGCTGCGCGAGGACAGCTGAATAAAATGGGCTAAACGCCGCAGCACGAAGGCTGTACAGGCAGACAGAAAATAAGAACAGACAAATGCGAAAAGAGGCAAGAATTCAATACAATGTGATGCACGAATGGGTGGCGCCCCAACCAGATCACCGTAAAAACGTGCCTGGTCCCAGCAAGCGCTCGGTATAAATACCGATGGTGTGTGCGCCCAGGTCGATCCCCCTGTCAGAGCTGGCCTCGCCGGATCGCGCAGAGCGCAGACCCCAGATCCCGAGTAACTGCGGGAGAAAGTAAGTATGTGGCCTTCGGAGCCTGAAGGCTGATCGCACACTGATTTCGTGTTCGATGTGGGAGCCGTGCCTGCTAACAGCGGGCATGCATGCGAAGCCCCAAGGCTGCCGCGTAACATGCGTGAGTTCACAAATACACATGGGAGGTCTGCATGCGACCCGGTCTGTAAGATACCAGTCTAACTTGGGTAGGACATGACCGCTAATGCGCTGGTCCAGGTAATCCGATATAATACAGTGCCAACTAAGCATAGCTGCGTAAGCTGGCCGAGTTGGTGCACTCGTAGCCACGTCCAGTAAGGTGTCTGGCATACACGTATCATTGTGATTCGAGTGTACATGACGCTGTACAGAAATTGCGTGCACATATGTGCATAATAATAATTAACGTGGTATATAATGTATAAGTGGCGTTGTACAGACGCCAGTCCAAGTTACGAGGCCACATGTTGTGGTCTGCGCTGCAGCCTTAGGTGTCTACAGGTGTGCCGCGCCAGCATGCGCCTAGTGAGATGTATCTCACAACACCTCCCCCCTTAACAGAGGAGCGAAGCTCCACAAGCGAAGCACAGAGATGCTGGCGAGACCACACACGAAGGAGGCATCACGATAGATGGCAAGTGACAAAAATGACGCGAAGGGCAAAGCCTGCGGAGCAGGGACGACGTCGGGGCTTTGCAACAAGCGCCGGCGCCGTGACTGCCTTGCAAATAAGTTACATCATGTCCGAGAAGGCCACGATCAAGTCATCTAAGTAGTGGCCCAAAACATGGCCATGAGAGTGCGTGGCAAATTCGATAAAGTCATGAAGCGTGCGCTCACGAATGCGAGAAGCCATCACCACCGTGCGCTCGGCACTAACAATGCCGCGAAGACGGCGCTTAAATTCGTCGACGCTGCCGGCGGCCGCGGAAATATGGAGGTCGTCCTTCATAATTCTGTCAATGTTGACAAGGAGCCTTTTAAGCCTGCCATCCGCCAGCGCGGAGTCTCCGGGTAAGTCGGGCAAGGAAGCCACTGCACAACGGCATAAGTAAGCGATGAGGCGCCACAATATAGGCGTTCCGAGGTAATCGCGCACCGAGCAAGAACACCCCAATGCAGCGCCAAATAAAGTGAACAACCCCATAAAGACCTGTGGAAAAAAAATAACGGTACACTCAAGGCAGGTAAGGTACGAGTCGCTGCCGTGCTGGGGCTCCACCCAGTGAATGCCCGTGCCCAGCATGACGAGTGCTGTGGGGGTGGCAGTGTTGGGTCCTATGTGATCATGCACATGGACCTAAGACCGACAAGCGTCGGCGGAGCGGGCAGGATACGGTCAAGCAATACCTGCGTCGATCCCAACTCCTGACGACCGTGTAAATGCCCTGTAAGTGCTATCATGAATCCAGGCGTCCCCTTCAACACATAGCGGGCGCAGCGGAGACCTAGTACAGGCATGCAGCGCAGCGGGAGCAATAACGCTGGCGCGATGTGGCTGCTTTAAGCGCCGTTTCGGCATCTACCGGGCACGCCGAGCGACGCCTAGTCCTAGGCGTCAAGCGTGGCGGGCGCGACATAATGGCAGGTGCAGTGTCGATCTCGCGTCGGGTCGACTGTTGAGCACGTTGCAGCAGGTGCGCTAGTTTAGCTCGGGCCGTGCGCGGGAACTGTTGGGTCAGAATGTCGCGCTGTTTGGAAGACGCATTCTGGAACATATAATCGGCCACTTTGTCCAAACAGTTCTCCAGCTCATTAACAGGGAGCCATAAGTTGTGTTGCGGGGAGTACCCTTTCCAACTAACTAAGTAGTGAGGGCCTTTCATTGGGCCTGTCTCTTTGGATTGGACAGCGGGTGTATGCGTGCGTCTATAAGCAAGGATGGCTTCCACTTCGAACACCTTATTGGCGTCTGTGGGCCGGGACAATTCAGGTGCGCTGGAGTACTCATGCAGATGAGACGCAACGTACGGTTTTAAACATGAGAAATGAAACACATTGTGTATGCGAAGTTGCTGCAGCGTTGCAGGCAGTTGTAATCGCGCAGCTCTAGTGCCGACCAGCTCAAGGATTTGACAGGGGCCCGCCCATTTGGCAGTGAATTTGCGCCTAAGGGATGGGTGATGCAGCGCGAGTTTTGACAAGGACAGCAGAACATTCTTCCCTGCTCGGAAATGCTCAAAGTATTCAGGTTGGACAGTGCCAGCCCACATGCTTTGCTTGGCTTCATTCAGAGATTGCTTGGCTAAGTGGTAATACATCCGATGCAAGACAGACGCATGCGGTTTTGGCGATGTCGACATACCAAATGCCAAAGCAGTCGGGGATAAGGGGGGTGTGATGCGATTGAGTTGAAACGGGCTGCAACCAGTGCTTTCATTTTTGGAACTGTTAATGCTGAACTCGATGTGCGGCAAGAATGTATCCCAATTGTTGTGTGCTGGACTGACAAAATGCCTTAGTGCTTCTCCAATGACTCTGTTCATGCGTTCCACTTGGCCATTTGCTTGGGGGTGATAAGAGAAAGTTAAGCGTAGCCGAATGCCCATGTGCTCGCAAACGGATTGAAAGAATTTATTGTTCCATTGCACTCCGCGATCACTACATATACCCAACGGCAAGCCGTAGTGCGGGTAAATATGCTGGAAGAATAATTTGGCGAAGCCTGGTCCGTCCAGAGTACTGAGTGCAGGGACAAGGCGGACCATCTTAGAAAACTGGTCAACAAAAACGACGATGCAATCAAAACCAGACACAGTGCGGGGTAGTTGCGTGATCATATCCAAGCTAACAACCCGCCAGCATGCTGTGGGTACTGGAAGGGGTGACAGGGTGCTAACTGTGGAACCGGGAGATTTCATTATTTGACACGAATGACACTGCGATACAAATGATTTGATGTCTCCGCTGATGTTGGGCCAATGAAACGTATCCATAATAAGTGCTTGTGTTCTATGCACACCCAAGTGTGCATGCCACGGATGCACATGGTGCCACAACAAGATTTGTTTGCGAAGATCATCATAATCCGGAATGACAAGCTTGTGCTCGCAAAAATATGCTTGCAGATGTTTATCAAACCGAAATTGCTTCGGCGGTTCACGAAATGCAGGGTCATGTGCATAACCTTTACGCAAGCGTTCCCAAAATGAATCAATCTCGGTGTCAAGAGTAAGATGGTGATTGTGCTGGTCGATGAGGTTCGTACCAATGTCTTCGACGGCCTGAGCGTCGAGAACAATGTCGGCAGAATCACTCGCCGAGGAGTGCTGCCCTAAGTTCCCGGAGCCAGGGCTCAGAGTCGTCGTCAAGTCCGGAGGTTGGTTGGGCATCGGAGTGGACGGCTGTTGCGGACTCGTTGGTGGGCTGAGCGGCGGGCTGAGGGACTGAAACCGGTTGCTGCGCCGTGTTGAGGGCGCAGCCTGTAACGGGGGTTGTGACCGGGGCCGCCGCGGAGTCGTGGCCGGTAGCGAGCGGTTGCTCTGGTCCAGCATTCTCTGCACGACTGAGTAAGCGGGGTTGCTTGGCTGGCGGCTGAGCTGCTGCGGCGCCCAGGTTAACTGCTGTCCCCGTGTTGTGCGGGAGAATAAATTCGTGGCGGCCGGAAGTGGAGCAGACTGCCAAGCCGACGGGGTAACCCTGCGGGACTCCATAAGTGCCGTGCCATGTGATGGAGCCTGTGACAATGGTAGTGGAGGGAATGCCTCCGATAAATCCGGTGTGGGGCCGGTGGACCTGCGCACTAGAAGGCTTGTCAGTGCTAATGCTCGGTAAGGTTCGTGAGGCCGTTCTGCGGCCAGCGTGTGGCCGTCATGCAGCGTGATTTCCGTGCTAGGCAAGTGAGTTGCTCTGCTAACAGCATCGGCCACAACATTCTTGTCCCCTGGAATGTAAGTAATTTTCCAGTCAATACGGGAAAGAGACTCGAGCCACCTGGCATGTTTGCCGGTGAGTTTCTTTTGAGTTTGTAGAAATCTAAGGGGGTTGTGGTCAGAGTGAATAAACACTGTGTGATTGTTTTCCAGATAACATCGCCATTGGCGGTAAGCAAAAACAATCGCTCCAAGCTCTTTTTCTAGTGTATAATAATTTTCTTCAGCCTTATTCAATTTACGGCCAATCCACGCAACAGGACAGAGAGTATCCTCATGTTCCTGAGTTAGCACTGCACCATAAGCATAATCTGATGCGTCAGTATAGATGTGAAATGATTTGTTAAGATCCGGGTGGCGCATAACAGTAGCGTTGACCATAGATAGTTTAATGTTTGTAAATGCCTGTTCGCATTGTAGCGTCCAAGGTAACTGCTCCTTGGAGCTGATACGCTGCAACAAAGGTGCGGCCAAGGTCGGGAACTTCGGAATAAACCTCCTGAAGTAACCCGCTAATCCGAGAAACGATCTAATATTGTTTGTCGATTTTTGCAAGTCTGTAACCGGCCAATCTTGTAGCACCTGAACTTTATATGGGTCCGGCTGGACTGTGTCCGCCGTGACAACATGTCCCAGGTACTTAATCTCTTGCAGCGCAAATTGGCATTTATCCATGTTGCAGTAGAAGTTATGCTTTGCTAAGCGGGTTAACACGAGATTCAAGTTCGTCGCATGTTCAGATTCCGATCGTGCCAAAACCACAATATCGTCGAGATAAGCAAGACAAATCTTACCTTTAAGTCCTTTCAAGACAACATTCATTGCGTGCTGAAACACCGAGGGTGCGTTGGACAAGCCGAACGGCATAACCTTCCACTCATACAGGCCATCCGGTGTTCTAAAAACGGTTTTAGGGCCAGCTGACTCCGAGAGACGAATTTGGTGATAGCCAGATTGCAAATCCAATGCTGAGAAGTATTTGTGCCCTTGCAGCTGGTCTAGCAGCGTGTCGATGCGTGGCAATGGGTATGTGTTCTTAATTGTGTGCTCGTTCAGATACCGATAGTCAATGCAAAGTCTCAACTCGCCGCCAGGTTTGGGGGCAAAAAGGACACAGCTAGCCCAAGGAGAAACAGAGGGTTGCACCCACCCCATGGAGATTAAATGATTAAGCTGCTTTTCCAGTTCCAATTGTTCCCTCGGTGTCAATCTATACTGGCGCGCCGCTCTGGGCCTAGCGCCCGGCAACAAGTCAATGTCCATTTCAAATCCGGATGCAGATGTGTTGGGGGGTGGCGGCCCTAACGTGCCTCCAGGCGCTTGATGTTTGTCCACAACCGCTTTAATGCAAGCAGGGATACATGATGTGTCTTGTGGGACATGTGCAGGAGCATTTTGTCGTGATAGGTATCCGGTTCGTTTTGTGCTGGCACAAATAACATTTGTTGTTGCTGCATGTGAGGATTTAATGTGTGCCACAAACAGTGGCTGCTGACCGCGCCTCGCCCTGTTTGTGAGACTCTTCAATTCACGTTGCGATATTAAGAAATCTTCCTGTGGACTGGATTCCGTTGTGACTTGTGCGTGGCTGGCGTGAATGACATGGAAGTAGGGCTGTCCCGTCTTCTTGCGTCCATGTTTTACTGGTGGGACATGAATAACAATGCGCGGATGTTTAAAAGTGATGGACATGTTGACGGCTGATATCACATCAAGTGCAAATAGTGCCTCGTTCGGATGGAATGAATCCGCTGCCGCGGGCAGCGAGTCCACTACTGTGAATTTCACTGTAATGATCCGTCGTCCTACCCGCGCACTTAACAAGACAGACCCTATGCATGGTGCCTCCGATGCTGAAATTCCAACCGTTACGCTGTGTGTAGATAGAAAGGGGATGTTATGGCGCTCCAAAAAACCGCGAGTGATCATGCTATGGTTTGCTGCCGTGTCCACCAACGCCCTGGCGAAGTGGTTGTGAATGCGCGTGGGCATCGTGCATATAAGATCAACGAAACTCGCTTGCTGTGCCAACACCGCCGCTGCAGCTTTCTTCGTTGGCAAAATTGACACACGCTGATTCGTGATCATTGTGCATATGTGGTACTTTTGGTGTCCTGGAACAGGGTTGCCTGACATATACTCCAGCAAATGCCGTGCCTCGTCAACCATGGACGGGGAGTGCTGACGTAAAAACGGAACAAATGCTGACGAGTCAAAAATTCGCGCGGGGATAACGACGGTAATGTTGTGTTCATGCATGTTGATGGTGTGCATGTGGCGAACTGCAGCCTGCGCCGCGTCTGTGCATGGAAGAGTCACTATAATATTTTCTTTAAGGTCATGTAGATCAAACAAGGACAGGGACCCAGACATAAATGCGGAGTTGAAACAAGTCGCGTTCAACGGTATTAACTTTCGTGCCAGATTGTAAGGCTCAGCCGCCCATTGTGGGCACGCAATGGATGGCTTGCCAGCTTCTCAGCGGACATGGTGATGATGGTCGGGGCGTGACCGTTTGGCCTGAGTATCAGAGCCTCTTCGGTTGGGTTCGCACCGGTCCCTCTTGTTGTCGCGATCGCGGTGCCGGGCTGGGTTGTAGCGCTGGGGCAGCGGGGTGAGGTGGCGCCGCCTGTTAAAAGCCTCCCCGAAGAATGCGTCACGAGACGCCTGCGGTACAAGTGAAAGAAAAGTGGGGCAGTGGTCAACCTGATGATGGCCAGCTTGGGGGTTGGCATTGTTCCTAGCCGACGGCCATAACCAACACTGCTTGAACGGGTACAGATAATGCATGCGCAGCATGCGTGTTGCCGTAAACATAAATGTAGGCTCAATTCCTGGAGGCAGTGGGTGCGTTGCCGCAGCTAATGCGCCATGGACCGAAGTAGGGCCACCTTCCAACTCAAGGCTAAGTGCCTTGCACAGGTCAGCCGGCACCACAGGGTTTTGAACAAACCCTTGCAGCCATGGCCTAAACGTATCCTCGTCCGTTGAGTTAGCCTGCTCTTTAAGTTGAGGGATAAGTGGCTGCCTGGTGCCTGGTAGGGGACCTGAGGGAGCCGCGCGTTTCTGCAAACCATTGCGGTTGTTAGCCGGTGGGCCAGGTAAGATCGCGGCCGCGGCTTGCTGCTTGGGTTCGTGAGTGCCAGGTGCCTGTGATTTGCGCTTGGAGACTAACATAGCATAATCGATCCTGCTATCAGGCGCATCACCTGTGTAACGTTTGACCGTGTTGGCCGACTCGCGGACTTGTTGAAGCTGTGTAACAGCCCACGTAATGAATTTAACAGCGGTCGCGTCCGCTTGAAACGTACTCAAGCCCACTAACGGCTTCAACTCTAAGTTAAATATCTCTAGTAAAGTTGACATGGGTAAGAACATGCGCAAGGTATCAGCTAATGTCGATTTGCAGGTGGGCTGCATTAGACGCTGCAGTTTTGTAAACAAAATGCAAGCAAAATCCACTTTGCACTGCTTGCCTTGCATGTGCGTGTAATCCAGGAAAATTAATCGATAGTAAGTTTTGATGTGGTGCATAAGCTCATTAAAATCAGCCGAGTCGGCCGCGTCATAGCGCTGCCACGCGTGTTCAATATTATGTCTGAACTGACCGCTGGTGAAGTAAAAGTCTCTAATCACTTCTAACCACTGTCGGACAGTGCATGCAGGGTTCAGAGCAGCTTCTTGCGCAACCGTAACATGTTGGTCAGTGCGAGAAAAAATGGTGGTCAGATGTTGTATGACTTGCTTCTCTGATAGTTGCAAACAATTCGCGCGTGCATGCAAAACGTCGCTTTGGTACTTGTGCCAGCGTAATTCGGATAAGGGATCGCCGCGCAACGCGGCTGCTGTGGGCATGTGAACCGACGAAAATGTATATTGAGCACTACGAAACCACGTATTTGAGCTGTCATCAAGAAAATTCGGGTTACTCTCAGGCAGTGATGAATGGATGGGTAAGATTGACTGCACCTGGGTGGTGACGCTTGCCGAGCAGTCCCGATACTGTTGTGCCTCCGCCTTGGTAATCTCCGAAACGTGGACCGTTGGGAACACTTCAGACACGCTTTTGAGACAATAACGTGCACTAGTAAACGCATGCCATACTGCGTGCACAATATTAAAAACTTTTGGCTCCGAGGCTTTCACAAGCTTAATTAGTGCAGCGCCATGGCTGTTAACAGCGGGCGTGGTACGTAACTTCGTAGTCCGCTCCCTTACGCCAAGCAGTCCTAACAAGTCGGTACGGACAGGGCATGCCAACATGGCAAGCGTAAACGACTTGTAATTGGTGGAAAAAGCAAAAGTCAGATCAAGCAGGGGCTTGGCGAACCTAGGCCCGAGCCAGACCAACAATGTCATGGCTGCCGGGCTAAGCAAGTTGCGCACGGGGCCGTCCACGGGGCCCCAATCAGCCGCGCACAAAAATCCACCCGGCGCCTTAAGGGCACGCTTAACAGCTTCCGAAGACACCTTCTTCTCCAGAGGTCGGAAGGGTACCTCGTCATCCGGCAGGTCAGACTCTAAGAAAATCTGTCTGGCATCCCGGCACACAGCCATAAACGCCGGCTTGTCAAAGTTAGCAGCACAATTCACCATAACGTTTTGCAGCCACAGCAGCATGCTAAATAGACGTCGAATAAAGTCTAAGTCTTCATGAGGGAAGCTAGCCAGGCCAGGATTCTGACATTGTTCTAAAGAAAAAATCGAATCAACACATGTAACGATCGACTCACGAGCGGATTCCCACGTAACCGGGTCCTCCATGGCTTGGGCAGCTAATTCGCTGGCCATCTGCAAGTAATAAAAGAATAATCAGGACAGAGATCTTGAAGTCACCGATACCTGTAGAGGTCTCTGAGTCGCCGGGGCGGAACGGACCTACGGTGCTGCGCGAGGACAGCTGAATAAAATGGGCTAAACGCCGCAGCACGAAGGCTGTACAGGCAGACAGAAAATAAGAACAGACAGATGCGAAAAGAGGCAAGAATTCAATACAAGGTGATGCACGAATGGGTGGCGCCCCAACCAGATCACTGTAAAAACGTGCCTGGTCCCAGCAAGCGCTCGGTATAAATACCGATGGTGTGTGCGCCCAGGTCGATCCCCCTGTCAGAGCTGGCCTCGCCGGATCGCGCAGAGCGCAGACCCCAGATCCCGAGTAACTGCGGGAGAAAGTAAGTATGTGGCCTTCGGAGCCTGAAGGCTGATCGCACACTGATTTCGTGTTCGATGTGGGAGCCGTGCCTGCTAACAGCGGGCATGCATGCGAAGCCCCAAGGCTGCCGCGTAACATGCGTGAGTTCACAAATACGCATGGGAGGTCTGCATGCGACCCGGTCTGTAAGATACCAGTCTAACTTGGGTAGGACATGACCGCTAATGCGCTGGTCCAGGTAATCCGATATAATACAGTGCCAACTAAGCATAGCTGCGTAAGCTGGCCGAGTTGGTGCACTCGTAGCCACGTCCAGTAAGGTGTCTGGCATACACGTATCATTGTGATTCGAGTGTACAGGACGCTGTACAGAAATTGCGTGCACATATGTGCATAATAATAATTAACGTGGTATATAATGTATAAGTGGCGTTGTACAGACGCCAGTCCAAGTTACGAGGCCACATGTTGTGGTCTGCGCTGCAGCCTTAGGTGTCTACAGGTGTGCCGCGCCAGCATGCGCCTACTGAGATGTATCTCACAACAACAGCATGACCATGTCCTTGTACCTGCCTTATTGGAGCTGCATGGCAGCAGGCTAGGGACCAGCTTTGTGGTGACGACCTGATGTGATCCAAGCCTTGGCCTAAAAGTGTCCCGCGGGTGTCCCTTATTTGTTCATATAGGGTGTCTGTCCCTGCTCTATCCTCAAATGGACCATTCATTATCCCATCTCCATCCTTACGGCGGGGATCACGTATGTCAGTCCCAACCTGGGCACGAAAAGGGCCTAGCTGCTGACATGACCAGCCACATTGCATCCTAGAACTGTCATAACGGATGTTTGCTAGGTCTCCTAATCTGATCCTCATCTGTAAGGACTATACTTGTTAGGACATCCTACCTGTTAGGACGGAACCCTATCTTTCCAAACATGTGCCAAACCAGTCCTTATGTAAGGATTTAAGCATGCCACATATCCTTGCGCTGTCCTTACATCAGCCTAGCTTAGGCCTAACAGATCGTATAAGGACAGTGTATGGATGAAGTGAGGCTGCTGTAAGGACATTTCGGTGCTACTAGTGACCCTTGCCAAATTGTTCATGGCTCATGGTGAAAATGCACCCGCAGGGTTCCACCTCTTCCGTGACTTACACAATTTGCTTGTTTGGAGGGTGCCCCTTCCTGACCCAGCTAAGAAGACATGTGTGCCGGTCGACAAATCGCAAGAAGAAGCTGGCAACGAGACCGACGAGGCCACAGAAGAGACGGGCAACGATGCCTCCGACGTGACACCTGTGAGTCTGCATCACCCGGCAAAGAAGTCAATTGTGGACATTGAAGTCAAGGGGCCCAAGAGTGGCTACATGCTCGTTGCGGGCGTCCTGATGCTCGTGGAGTTGATGCCCTTTGTGGTCAGCCCCCTCCCCTACGATGCTACGGACCGGAACTCGGCACCGTGCTGAATTTGGTCAACCCTTTCATGATGCAGGAGGAGCTATTCGAAGCCCATGGAATGCCTGCCCCCACACAGCTGCAGACTTTCATTGAGCTTCTGGCCCACACGACCCCAGTCCAAGCGGGCGTGGTTATCCAGGATGAGGCTGATGATCTCGAAGACATAATGCCATCAGACCAAGAGCTGGACTCGGGCGATGAAGCCGAAACACGATGTGGCGCTTCAACCTGTGCCAGAGCACAGCGCGTCCAACGCAGATCAGAAACTGTTAAACAAGGCAAACGGGCGCTGCAGCAAGGATCGTCTTCTACACATTTCACCGAAGTCGCCGCGTCCGAGAAGCTGGAATCGACACATGAACCAGAGACAGCTGGGTTATCAGCTACAGGCATATCAACCGAGGTACAACTCCAACTTGCTGATACATGCGGTTGCTTATGACTGTAAGGTGTGACAGGACACTGGCTCCAATCAACAAGGGAGTTGTGCTGGCAGGTGGCAGCAACGGCCGCAGATCAGGCACACCAGGCTGTCGAGGACAATGCTTCACCTCCCGTTGCCCCCAAGCGCAAACCACGCAACCAAGGAAAGACAGAAGCCAAGAAATCCAGATGTTCGCGCAAATGAGGTCTGCAGAGGTAAGCAGATACCCCTTGTACGTAATGTTGGGGAAGGAAGTTCTCGTTTACGGCACGATTGCTATTTGTTCGACATCTGACCGTATTGAGACTCTTATGCTTATGCAGGTTGCCAAGACTGCTCATATTATATCTATTTTTTTATCATTCATACGGTGCTTCAAGACGACACTCTTCAGGATTGATCCTACCTCACCCAACTTGGCAGTGGTTGTCCATGCGATGTTAGTGGGATGGTGTGTTGATTGATAAATCCCCCTTGGTAGCTGTAGATGTGTGCGATGGATAGCTGCTGCCCCGCGATTGGACTGGTACCACGGCCTGGCCGATGATGGGTGATTGGGTGGATGGCTGACAGTGGTCAATGTAAATTTGACTACCGAGTGTACATGTGGTAATGCTACTATATGAACCATTGAATCATTTCATCAATTGTACTGTTGCTATTGGCTCACCTGAATCGTGCACCCTGCTGTCGTGCAGCTCACCGCGTAGGTGCACCCGTCTAAATGTGGGGAAGGCAGATACTCAGGGTGAGCAGACAGCAGGTGCGCGAGCCATGCAAGTGCACAAACACGACCCGCGAGTCAATTCCTTTCACCAAGTAGAGTCTGTATGCAACACACGGACACCGATTCAGCCGGGCGGGCGGTGTGTCCAACCCCAAGGCACCAACACAGAGTAAACGCGAATGAAGCAGGTGACACACACGGCCGCGAAGTCAGCAGTCCCGTACACTATACCATCTGATAGTGGCATTAGTCGATATGTTTGAAGGACGGCGTGCGGGGATAGCACAGGGCTCCTAGCTGCGCTATGATACGTGCAGAAGATTGCGCTGATTGGACAACACGGCACGCCTCAGCGTGGCACTGACACCATCTCAGGAAGGACGTACCGCTGAAAAACAAAAATCAATGGAAACACATCCGAGTGACGATCGGTGGGAGAGGATGACGCCGGAACATTGCTTCGTAGGCGCCGTGTCTTGTATGGCGGGCACTATCTGCACGTCACTCCCTGCTACCAAACAAACCCCAACTGACTGCGATAGAGACGTTGTGCCATCTACAGAGTAATATGTTAAGAATACCACCCGCTGATGCCGACTTCAGGAGTTATGCTGCAACGTGTGGCAGCATCACTCAACCACCACAGCCAAGACACACGCTAGATTCCAACGTACATACCGAGCATACACTAGCCCTCGGTCCCAATAGCTTCCAGCAAGTCACACTGTTGCTTAAGGATCGGTGCGCGACAGTTCTAGCGCGAGAGGTCTTGCAGATACCGCGAACAGGGGCTACCTGGTTCAGATCGCCTCACGCATGTAAGTGCCCAGGCACCCACCAACCGGCACCCCGAACGCACACAGACGACATCATCGCCTATCTCAAAGTCATCAGGGTCGTATCTGCATCCCCGGGCTCGCCTTTTGGGGCTGATATGCCGGACAGCCGAAACGAGGTGATTCATAATAACGTTCGTAACTTGACCAAATGGGACCCGATCGACCTCAGAATTGTTCCATGTTACACAGAAGAGACATATAGACAATGTAGACGTGTAATTATGCCATTTGGAGCTCTTTTCGAAAACTTTTGATTCGCATTTCTATCGCGCACCAACAGTCGCGCACCCCGGGTGCGCGACTTGGCGGTAGGCCCTGTGCAAGTCAAGCACATTTCTACTGAAGTCTTGGGCCCCCAGCCTGATCCTGCCCCCTACCAAATCATGCAGCTCGATGTGATGCGCGCTTAAGCACTCTGCACGGAGGCCGCCGCCAACCTCCCACCTGGGCTTCAGCTCGACCCTTCGCAAGCAGCAATGGTGCATGCATTGAAGTCTCCAGATGCATGCAGCTTTTGCATTGTCAAAGGCGACGGGCACCAGCAAGTCCCCCATTTCCAGGTCAATTGTGCACCGAGTTGTTGAGACAAGAGGCGTATGCCTTATGGCCTCCACAAACGAAGCCGGGCAACTCCTGTCGGCCTTTGCCGAGAGCGTCCATGCGACGTGCGCAATCCCCGTCTCAGGTGCCGTCTTGCCGGCATTCACTGTGTCCGCTGCTCACTCTCACACCCTCAACACGTGCCGCGTCTTCATCATCGAGGAGGTTTCCCTCTTGTCGAAGCTAATCTGCGCAAGCTATTGCTCGCATCGGACATGCGCAGGGCTGCAGCTCGGAAGAGATTCTCCTCAGGGGTCTTATCATCATCATCGGCGACGAAGGCCATGGGCACTGTTGTTGGCTTCGAACATACTGCTCACGGCCGCTGTCAATGAGGCCATGGGCACTGTTGTTGGCTTCAAACATACTGCTCACGGGCGCTTGACGGGAATTCGTGTGCAGCTACACCGGACAGATAAGGCAGTGTGAGTGTGTAGACTGCAAGCTATCCACCGGATCGTAGAACGGCGCCACATTTACGTCGCTTGCTTCCCCCTGGCCCTGGGCTACACATCAACCACTCACAGTGTTCAAGGTGCAAGCATCTCGCATCGGGTGCACATAGACCTGCGGAGTTGTTTTGTCCCCGGGCTAGCGTACACTGCACTCGGTCGCAATACCAACGTTGCATATATCACCCTTGCTAGGCCCCTGACTGTAGAGGACCTACATGTTATAAATTTAGCCACTTTCTATGCCTTAGAGCCGGAGTTGCCGTAGTGACTTGTTGTAACAATGTCCATGTGCCTGTGTGTACATGTCATTGAGTTATGCTTGAACCTCCCATGGGTCCTGCCACATTATTCCTGCATGATGTCGCTGGTACAGGCTATGGTTTTTTCACAATGCAACACTGTGTCCATCCTTGCATGTACCTCACTTTCTAGAGCAATGCTCCCTTGTGAAGAAGTCTGCATAATTTAACTTATGCCAAGCCGTTTGCAGTGTTGCCTACAACAGTCATTGTCACACAGCATGAAACATCTTGACAAGCACAACTATAGCACCCACCTTACTACATAGCAACCCCGCAAACACTTTCACATAGGTTATTTGGGGTGTGTAGCAATAGCCTACGACTGTGTCGATTGTGCATGCACCCTCTAGGATCTTGCATCTACACTAATCATGACGTATTTGGCTGATGGGCAACTCACGTATAACAAAAGGCGGCATCACGTCGTCATCCTCTGCACGTAAATGCATGCAATGCGCCTCTCATGCATGTGTACATCAGGTACGCCACGCCCTGTGAGAACGAAGTGTAGGAGCCGCATGCATTGTTTGATCCAAAATTGAACACTGTCGACAATCATCGGCGACAACTATACTTGTGTGTCCGAACCAAACATAAGTTATCATACCTTACGATGCACATGTTGTCGACCTTTCACTTAGCCTCGTCCTCCATGCGTGCGTGTACTTGGCGAGTGCTCCACCTAAAGGCCATCATGTGCGCTTCTTGTGCACATCCTCACGTCAAGGGCACGTGCACATGTTATGCACACGTATGCCCCGAATTATATCTTTGGTGATGAGGTGTAGCAACAAGGACAAGCTCCCTAGTAGCATACGGAACATGTTCCCTACACCCACCTGTCTTACAACCGCCACTTCCATCTCCTACAATTCGTCTCTCTCATCTTTTCACACTTCTTCGCCACATCACCGCATGGGGAGGAATCAGGCTATGTGTGCACACCCCATTTGTGCATGTGTAGGCCTCCTAGCCTACCGGCAAACCTCCACGTTTCATATATCACATGCACTCCACGATTCACTGCACACATGCACGTTCTTGCTCACCTCCCTCTCGTTCCGCATAGCCACAATACATGCATTTGTGCGCCACTTTAACCCCTTGGACACACCCAGTATTGTTGATGTTGTGTTACCTTTCCGGCATGGCCTTGCCTATGAGGCGGGAAATGTATATAAGCGGCCATGGTACTCTACTAAGACATACTCTCTTACATACCTTCATCAACACTCCCCACCTCTACCACGCATCGACATCCTCCCCCTCTCTGTTCAACTGTTCGACATGCTTCCACCATGCAAGTGCGCCTCGCTCCTTTGTGATTTTGCAATGCAATGGTTGATCGCACACATCAACATACTGGTTGATCAACCTGGCATGCTACACAACATTTATATATGCATGCCCCAGTCCACATACATGAAAGCCCGCACACTACAACACTTTAAATCGGACATGTGCCTTCCCACGACATGTGCCCGTCTGCTATGCAGATTACATAACAGCAAGAGAAGCACCATACCCGTGAATCAACCCCCCGATCATGGAATGACATCTGCATCATCTTGACAAGTAAGAATCTTCCCGACGAGTACTGCCATGGCCCGCGCCAAGCGGCGTCGGCTTTCCTCCGAAGCATTCGACAGACCAGCGGCCAATTGTCGAGAGAGGTGGAAGCCTCCGGGGTGCTGACGAGCACATGGATCTGACTTGCACCTGGAGCTGGCGAGGGTCGATGGGCCTTATGTTGCAGTCGGAGACTGTAATCAGCTATAGAATATGACAAGTTTAACAAAAATGGGTGTCAGACAAAAATGTGTTAAGACAGAATGGAAATAGGCTCCCCAATTCGAACTCTGAAAACAGAAGGACGAATCCCTGCAAGTGCCGGTATAAATACCGTTTGGAATGCACCCAGGACACCCCTGATAAGGCTGGCCACGCTAAAGTGCTACACAAAAGTGGAGCACACTAAAATCCCTAATAATCGCGGGATATCTAACATGATTGGCTGACAAGCGCTGGACACCGGACTCGAGGCCAGCGTTATGGTGTGACGAGTATGATTGTGCTCACTGACATATGCATGTAACTTCCAATGCAATAACAGCGCGTCTCGGAGTATACCGTGCATGTCGGAGTTAAACCCCAAATATGGCTTTATGACAATTTCGTGTAGTAATCTCGCATGGCCACCGCGAAGCGGGTTCGTGTTCGAATGCAAGCGCGAGTGGAAGCGTCATACCGTAAGTTTAGTTGGGCGAAATGTTAAGTACGTGTGCGGAGTACTTAGCACATGACGCCTGAGATCTGGGATCACCTGCATGGTCAGTATCTGAGTCAGATACTTGAACCATGACCTTGTATTCTATACAGAGAGCTGGAATGTGTCTTCTCATTCGCGGGCTAGTGACTGCCACGTGTCACCCCGTGCGTGCATTCGCATGTGCACCTACCTTGTGCGCTACGAGGCACTTTCACAACAGTTCGGGCTCAGGTGACTTAGTGCCTCCGAATGGCCTGTGCACAGATGACTGTGTGCATGCTGGGTATGACTGATGACGTGTGACCATGAATGTATCATGATGCATGTCTTATGACCAGTGATATATCTAAATGTTGATATAATGTGTCATTTGATATGATCTAAGTTCGCGTGCACGTTCAAATGCACGTCGAACTCAAGGCTTATTACTGAGATATCTGACATTTTAGTGAAGAGTGATATAACTGGTGCGCGACGCCCTCGTAGTCACATGGCTAGAGCTGATCGACGTCCGCTTGTGACGCCAATATGTATATGCCGCACGTAAGGCGGAAATCTGATGACGTAAAAAGGTGAGTAATGATAATATGAATTTTATGTGATGGCCGGATTTCCGCCCTATTTGCGTGAGTTGTGACTGTTACCACCTGAGTCGTGCGTGCATGCATACGACAACCAGCCTGCGCCGGAGGTAAGATGGACATCTCACAACACCAATACAACAAGTTGGGTTTGTACATGTTGCAAATCGAGGGGTTTTCATGGGACTTGGTACGTGTCATCCCCGCACGTGTCCATGACTTTTTTGGGCCGCTCGCACAATGCCTGCCACATGTTATATAATAGCACCAACATCGCAACATCACCACACCACATCACCACCCTACGTGTAGTTCTCTTGGCCACCGTGCTTCATTATCTGCGTATTCTACAGATCGCAGGAATGTCATATGTGATCTTCATGGACATGCTACTCCCGCTTATCGAGGAACACCTCGCTGCAGCCGGATCTTTCGGGGTGAACAAGACCCTCCCTAACCTTGGAGGGGATGCTGAATTCCTCGCTTGCCGCGGAAACATTCCGCCAGCCCAAGTCATGCCCCAACACCTCTTGCCCCCCAACGGTATGCCCCTACAACCCATGGTCTTTCTTTGCCACGAACCTCATTGCTCCGCCACGTTGTTCTTTGCTCCGTCCGCCTCTATTGCATTGTCAACGTCGAATTGCCACTCACATCCGCAACCGCGATACCACCACCAACCACTAAGCCCCTTGCTTTCTCCTACGCATGTATCCTTCTGCAACTCCCAGGACAGCAACCTTCCGTTGCTCCCGCAAATGCAGGGGTGCTTGCCCCTATAGTGCCCGCCGCACAGCCCGCCACCCACGTGGCGCCGATACATGCCTCTGCAGCTGTTGCACCCGTGCTCACCGTCGTGCGTTGGGCCGACCTCAACACGGTGCGTTGAGGTCGGGGGCATGTTGACCGGCGACGCGGGTTGAAATCCGGTTTCTCTATGGGCAAGGTAACCTGGGAACGGCGTTGGGAGGCACGAATCAGTCAAAGTTGCGCGCAGAGGCATGTTTTGGACAAGCCTTTGTAGGCCATTGGAGCGGGCGATGGGTGCGCGGCGAGAGTCAGCGGGCAAAGTTGGTGGTGGGGGTTTACATGTGCGCGGTGTACATCGGAGCGGGGAAACATGGGGCACAATGGGTTGGAAAGACATGTATCTAAGCGCATGTGGGTGAGTACCATAAGTAAACTTTTATTTGGTTATACCTTTGAAATCTTGTCTATTGGAGTTAGAACTGCATGAAAGTGTGAGTACTCTAGAGGGAGATGCACTCACACCAGATGTGTTTTTTCACCGGGTATGGGCTGATTGTGTAAGGGGGCAATTGAATATCAACATAGCAGCGTTTCCCATGACGTCCGCCAACTGAAGTGGGGTTGGGGATTACCGGATGTAGGAGACACAAATCAGTGTTCGTTTTCAGTCTGCGATCAGAACTGGTATTGACATTCTTGCCCCACGTGTCCATCATGCTTTTGTAAAGTCCGAATGTATTAAACGACTTGAGTGCAACATGATGCACTTTCACAGCAGAATCGCTAGCCGTAGCTTCGCCCCCACACCAAATTGAAATTGATGGGAGGGGGAAAGCTTTGGGTTCAGGTGCATCCTGTCACATTCACGTGGCCGAAATCAAGTATAGCAAGAGATCCAAAGCATGGAAGTAGTGACATGAACAATCACAGCGTGCGCTTTGTGCGACAGGCTTTGCAATTGCGCTTTGTGCGTAGGGTTGAACATTGCCTTGCGGCACTCGACAATGGACCTCCGCTAGCTTCGTATGACATGTTTATCTTGCTGGGGTATTTGTGCATTCCGCAAGAACGACATTCAAACAAGTGTAGGCAGGTATAATATAATATCACGAGCGAATGATGATGATAACGGTCTTCGGGTGATAAGCAATACTATCATTTTGTAACATTTTACAAATGTTCATTGTATACATCTTTCAATGTAACAGTATACGCTCTATTTACAACAATACCTTTCTTAGGATTGTGGTCAATGGATACATCATTGATACAATTTCATTCCGTTGTCACAGCCGTGCAATAGCTTATTTAAATGCCCTTTGCTAGCAAGCCGTGTCCGAGGATGCGGGTGGCAGTTAGGTGAGTAGCACGTACATCACCAACGCACAAGATACTAGCATTGTGGATATGGCGGTGTTTAGTGCAGTGTCCCATGCCGAAAAGAAAATTTCTTACTCATTAACAAGGCCCCTACTTTGTTATTACGTCTTTGCGTTGATTTGTTCTCTGTGTTCATACAATTTCCTTTGTTGGATTTGATTTGTGGTGCATTTGCGGAGCGAAAATGGCGCCACAACCTGTGCGCGGGTTTGAACACTCGTGACTTTTGCATGATGACATATCCAAGTACCATCTTGGTGGCGTCGGCTTCATCGTGGCACCTTGCAATACACCTAGGAAGCATTCATTTTCTCGATATCATATATGTGGTGTTATTACGCAATCTCTTCGCTCACAGTGACCTCAAACGATGATCTTGATATGGAAGTGCCCCTACCGAGTGTTGGGCTGGCATATGTGCATGTATTTGACATGTTTGATATATATTTATGCCACATATCATATGGCATATGCAAGTGGCATGCCATGTTCCTTTTGCCGCACATCAAAGTGCCGGTGCAAGTATCTCCTAGATGGTCGCAATGGGTGGCATGCTGGCGGAACCCGAGGTTAGCTTGGAGCCACACAGCCGTTTGTAAGGGCCACTTTGCACGGGCACATCAGGCCCTCAAAGGGGGGACCTTGCATGTGCAAAGACGATTGCTTGTTCCCATCCATATGTTACAATACGTAGCCTAGCCCATTCTCCATTGACGAGTGCCATGACCAGGTGCCATGACCAACCCTCGTTTTTTACGCCCCTTCTATTGGTAGATCCGACTCTAGCTATTGCTACAATGCGATTTCCAAGCCATGGGAGATCAACACATGTTTGAAAGTGTGTCAACGTATTAGTCATGCTATAGTGCACATTGTCAAAGCGGATATACCATTGCATGTTGATGTTGCGCAAAGAAAGGCGCTCCACTTATCACTTGTCTGGTTTGATGTGGGGTTTGTACTTGGGATTTGTGCACGTTAATGACACACTCAATCTTGCCATACACAACACCGATCTCTCGATACGGACTTGGTCACTCCACAAGGTCACTCGACACGGAATCCACACCCGTGCTTCCTGACACACTTCTCACAGTTTTAGTGATGAGATTTGTAACCCATTCATTGTAATGGCGAACCATCTCCGCTCACAGGCACAAAAACACTATGCATGCATGCATTTGTTGAGGAAACATGTGTATGTATCTCATGAGGTATCCCGCTAGCATGTGGTAGTGAAATGTATAGCAAAGATGGTTATTCGTACCTCAGAATGCCATCATGTACCGTGTCAATTGAATTGCATGCATACAACTCGATGTGCATGTTTCCACATGTTTCCCCATAAGTGCCACCAAGCTTCTCCAAATACTAGACGCCAACCTTCTCTAGTTACACATACCAACCTCGTGTACCATGCCACATCATCCCAAAGACTTTTGGCACTTCGAAGTGCCAATGTAATATATTCCACGTCACACATGCGGAGGATGCATACCCGTGGACAATGCTTGCGCACGCCCTGAGTGCAAAGTCGGCGACCATGCCAAACACTGTACGTCCACATCTCCATACATCACGACATTGCCACATTGGCTTGACGTAATGTGATACTGGCCAAATCACCATGCCCATTGGCTATCGCCGGATCTCGACGACCTGATTCGTACAGAAATCAAGGTGCAGCGCGAATCCACGTTTTCAGAGAGCTGTCTGTAGCGATAGCAACTCAATGCAGGGATGGACGCGGGATTCACGTGTTTTTTTGTGATCAACGCATCCACCTTTGGTCGCTCAGGTTGTTTATGTTGAGTTCATTCAAATGTGTGCATGCTTGTTACCCTTGTCTTCCTCTTGTTGAATCTGTTCGCTTGCAAATGCGCCCCAGACCATACGCTACACTATCAGCCAACATGCATTGGTTATCGCACTTCGCCATGGCTAAGCAAAGAGGGTAAAGTCAATCTTATGCGGTTGTCTTCTAGTCTCTATATGACGATGTCGTACCTTAAGCATCATCCAACCATTTTTGACGTTCCGCAAGCACCCGGGTGTGAAACAATCCGCATGGCGATATCCTTCCTTATCTTGATTATGAACGCTTCCTTCGAAGGACTCGGCGCTCTTCTGTCAAGGTGCTTCGACCGTGTGGCTTGACGTACTGCACCATGGTTGAGATGCTCGTTCGAAGCAACACCAACTAGGCACCCCCCTGTCCGAGCATGTTCGCCAGGGTTTCCCATTAACCAATTATCAAGCAAGCAAGCAACTGCGAGCAGCCACGTCAACTACCCGCGCGTCCAACTAAGGTCCACTTGTGGGCGATCTCCTAAGCTCCACTTGTGGCCGATCTTCTAAGGTCCACTTGTGGGAGATCTTCTTGTGGGCGATCTTCTCTCCGCCACCGCAATGGCCATCTATTCCAGGTTCGATGGCACCCTTGCTATCACTAAACTGGAGTCCGTATACTCCTACTCAACAGGCGTACCTGCTTGGGCACTAGTCTGGATGTAGTGCCCTATGGATAACTCTCCCTAGACTTCCCATTCCTTGCAATGTGCATCGCCACTTCACTTGCGTTGGCTACCCACACGAGCCCCGCAAACTTGATGTTGTAGATAGCCAATGTCGCCAGCGGCACCATCCAGATGATCCATGTACATGGCGGCATCCATCCCCCATGGAAGTACAACGAACCATTTCGTATTGCAGATGTTTTGCGCGACGAGAACGCAAGTGGCGGCAGTAGCCGCGACGCTTTATGTTTTCATTGTGCTATCGCTCTTGGTATTGTCATCCTTGCCTCACGTGTCCATATGCTATTGTAAACTCCAAATTTCGTAGGCGGCACGAGTGCAACATGGTGCTGAATACTTCTTTGTGTCCAGACATTCTGCTTCGTTGGATGCCATACGCGGTGATGCATCCGTGTAGCAAAAATGGTGCCACAACCTGTGAGCAACTTTGAACTCTCGTGTCGTGTGCATGAGGACGTCCATGGCCCGGTGATCAAACACTAGTCCAAGGGGTTCACGCGTGAACCGTGCACTATCAAGCTGTCACGGAAAAAGCCATTTCGCTTGAGTGGCCCTTCCATGAATGGTTGGACGCCATCCGTGTCTTTATTTACCAAAGGACAATGCAAAACTTCATTGAGGGGGCATTGCGCATGTCACATGCCGGCATGGTCTTCAGCTTCCAAGACCTGATGCATCACGTCCGCGTATGATATTTCTAGAATATGTGGACTTGTGTGGCCAAATGATCTTCCACGATTCTGCGTGGCACCCATTTGACAAGATCAAGTGATTTATGGCCCCAGCGTGCACCTCAAAGATGTCAACCATAGTCAAAATGTTTATGCCACTTCTAGCCCTGCAGCAATAGTTGACCACGCATAAAAAAGAAGCTCACATGGCCAATTGAGCAGGCAAATTGACAAGCAATTGCATCTGCCACATGGTGTGAGGACAATTGTGTCCTCGGACTGCTTCAAAACCAAACACAGCCAAGGGAACATCCTACACAACCAAACGTGTTGCCACCTGCTCTGCCAACCATTACTCATACCATTCCCACACGAGGTACCAGCCCACACATCAACACCACAGCGAGGCCACCGGCGGAATGCCATGGCATACAACAAGGAGGGCAAACATCGCCGCCAATATTCCTGAACCCGATCCCGTCATTCGCAATTATCCACTCCATCTCCATACGTGATCGCGGAGGGCTTGCCATGCCTAGGGGACGCCCGCAAGCTTCCTTTTCAACAGAAGCTAGCCACACAATAGTGCAATCATTGTTCCCATTGTACCGCAATGGATCAAATATGTGTGCGTTTCATATTGCCATCCACCACGCACCATTTATTATCCACATTCTTGGGTCCGCCTGCCGTAAGGCCATGTGCAGTGGCCCGACTTCGGTACAAATTTTTTTTGCAAAAGGCCTCAAAGAAGCATGATATATACTCATGATAATGTTTGAAGTATTGCTGAATCGTTCATTTGTCCCGATTTGATGGCGTTTCAAAGTTATTGAGGATACGTTATGTGTCCCGTGTGTCAGAAAAGCTATTCCTTGTGCAGGGGCGGACTCGCAGTCCTCATTCAGGTCAGGTCAGGACAGCCAGCATCCCATACCTGCTGCGCGCAGAGGTAGAACCGAGAGATGCTGAAGGGAAGTGCTAGTACCGGGAAACAGTAAAGAGAATGGTTACAGATCTCAGTGTGCACATGCTTATATGCACACTGAACACTCAACACTCAAGGATACGGCGGGAAACCCTCGCACGATCTCTCTCACTACATCGAGACGATCCTAGCTGGCGGCTTACCCCTACACTGGATCCGCGGATCGTCCGTGCATGGGTGCATCTGTCACCACACTGCTGCCCGCAGGCTCATGCATTGTGACACTCCCCCATGAACCCTGCTACGTTTCCACTAGCTGGAGTTTATTACGAACTTCTAACAAAGCAGGTCCGGGCAGCACTTTAGTAAACACATCCGCTAACTGATCAACAGTGCCCACCCATGCTACCTTAAGTTCATCCATCTGGACATATTCCCGCACTCGCAAGTGCCGCACACGAATGTGCTTGGATCTGTCAGTGGACACAGCATTCACAGCCAAGATATTGGCACTCTTATTGTCACCCCACAGAGTTGGCTTATGTGGGACGAGTTTCAAATCGAGAAGCAACTGCTTCACCCACATTAACTCGTTGGCTGTTGCACTCATCGCGATGAGTTCAGCCTCTGTTGTATCCCCAGCCACTATACTCTGCTTCTTCGAACGCCAGAGAACACAGTTCCCATACACCCGAATAACCATACCAGATACGCTTTTCAGATCAGCAGAGTTCGCAAAATCTGCATCTGAAAAAGCCTCCAACAAATACCCGTGTCCCTCAGAGCCTATAAATTTTATTCCTAAATTCTTTGTGGACTGCAGGTATCTCAGAACATGTTGCACGGCAGACCAATGTTCGTTCAGACTACTAGACATGTGCCGGGCCAGGGCATGTGCCACATAGCTCAGGTCAGGTCGTGTCACTCCTGCAATATACTGGATACTTCCTACAGCACTCATGAACCTGGAATGCTCAGCAGCACTGGCTTTCTCCAGGTCAGGATGCTCTTTCGCACTCCTTTGTTGTTGCCGCGGCACTAAGGGAGTGGGAGACTTGCGACAGTCAGACATACTGTACTTTTCAAGTAAGTTGTGAATTTTGTTTCGTTGTGTCATGATGATTGTTTTGGCCTTGCGATCACGCATGATCTCTGTGCCAAGTGCCCATGCAAGTTCACCCAGGTCTCTGCCTTCAAATTTCGTGAGAATGACGTCGACAAGTTCTTGCAGTCCCGCAGAGCTGCTAAAAATGAACAAGTCATCGACCCACAAGAAAATAAAACAGCGACCGGATGTTCTGACATACAGTCCGGGATCACTTTGTGCGCACACAAATCCCATCTCAGCTAAGACCTTTATTAAAGCTTTATGCCACTCGCGAGCAGCTTGCTTCAGGCCATACAAGGTTCTATGCAATTTCCACACATGTGCTGTCCCGTCAGTGAAGAACGGGGGCTGTTCAACGAACACTTCTTCTTCTAACTCACCATTCAGAAAAGCGCACTGAATGTCTATATGCCTAATCTCTAAATCTTCCTGAGCAGCAACTGACAGCAACACACGCAGTGTCGCATAACTACCAACAGGAGACCAAGTCTCAAAGAAGTCAATCCCTTCTACCTGAGAAAACCCACGCGCTACATAACGTGCCTTATAGCGCTGAATCTCCCCCGCAGGCCCACGCTTAATCTTAAGCACCCATTTGCCCGAGATAGCCCGTTTGCCCGCAGGCAGATAGCACAACCCGAAGGTTCCGTGCTCACCCAGTGCATCTACCTCCTCCTGCATGGCACGCAGCCATGCATCCCTGTCAGCACTCGCGAGTGCTTCCTTCAAAGAAGGCATATCAGGGTCGGAGGGCTTCTGTTTCTTGGCGGCAGCTGCTCTGCGCGACCCATGACGCTGAGCATTCTGCTGCTCGCCAGACTCCACATGTTGAGGCTTCAGGCCTGCACAGGACACTCCACAGTCAGCCGCGGCTGATGTGTCCTGGTCGCAGGCTGAAACTTCAATAGCAGCTACAACTGTCTCACTACTAGCAATGTCAGAGCCCGCAGGCTAATGCATATGCACAGCTGCTACATCCGCAGCCAATGGAACAATGCGTTTGCGTACAAGAGGATTGATTTTTATGCGAGGCAAGGCGGCTGGAATGGCCCTCACCTGGTCAGGCAAACCAACCCCGACTGCGGCTGAGGGGTCCGGATCCTCTCCCCCTAATTCGGACCCGGTCTCCACCTCATCTGGCTCATCCTCCCAGAAGGGCCTCGGCGCCTCAGCTCCTCGCAAGGGCTGAGCAACTGCCCCCGCGCCAGATGCTGAGGTCGCTGCCGAATTACTCCCAGAACGGACCCGCTGAGCCTCCAGATTCTGATGAGCCGCAGCTCTTTCATCATCTGAGACGGTGTAGTCCATGCGCTGTTCGTCATCGTCATCATAGATGCCGGGACCGTCGTCATCCTCATCCATGTCGTCGTCAGACGCACTGACAGACAGTTGAACAGGGAACGCAACTTCTACACCAGGGTCGTGCAACACAGCGTTGCGCGTCACAACATACTGCGCAGTACGGGAGGGCGTGGCGACAGAGTGGTGCACTTCGCCGCGCACACGATGGGGGACAGGGACGTCAGGGTGAGCAGCAGCTCTGGACATTGCACGCGTGCGATGCAAAGCTGCTCTGGCTATCTCCGGTGTTGCCCTAGCAGGGTCACGTCGGATAATCTCCGAAGAGGAGCCAGCTCCAAATCGTGGAGAGTACACATCAGGACTGGGATCAGGGTTATCCTGCCGGAAAGTCATTTCCATGACAGGAACCCTACCATGACCAGGGGGGGTGTGAAGCTGGTCACGCAGACGGCGCAACACTCCCCCATCATACGTGTGCTCTGCCGCGAAAGGAGGCACATCAGCATCAGTCACACACTCACCCTCATCGTCCCCCTCGAAAGCAACCGTGTAGGAGTTCGCAAACTCCTTAGGTTCCCTCTTGTCCACAACGGCGGACGCATCATACTTGCGTACGTGCCGGATCATCTGATCCGCAGTACACATGACCTGACGCACAACAAAAACCCTACCACCAGGAACATCCTGGGCGTACACACGCTGCATGCTGGGGCCTAGACCAGCCCCGACCCAGTATGCAGGCACACCCCGGGGGGACAACTTCCGCAGCTTGTCATCCCTAGGGTATGCATACACCTCAACCCCCCATGGACGCTGCTGCCGCAGCAGATCTTGGAACACCTCAACGGAGGTGTCTCTGAAAAAGGCCATGTAAGGAATGATATCCTTATCACAAGACCGCACTAAAAACTCATCTAATTCTGTCGTCGCAAGCAACTTGTACTTGCGTTTCTCCTCGTCCCTCAACTTATCGCGCTCGGCCTTTTTCATGCGCTTTCCCTTCCCCAGGCTTTTCTCAGCTTCGTCAACGTCCGCAGACGCATTGACAGCATGCTGAGCTTTCAGGCCCTTGAGGATGCTCGCCAGTTTGTCATGGTACAATGCCGACGACGGCGTGAGATTGTGACCATGGACAACGCTGGCGAGGCATTCTATCCACAGGAACAGAGGCAGGCCGCTCGCGAGCAGCACAGCACGGAGTGACTCAAAAGCCACTCCGATCCTTCTCTCGATCATGCTATTACAGCGATGAGCGGCTGTGGGGGTCAAGCGGTGAGTAATGCCACGACGCTGGAGGTAGAGTTTTAAGGCCGCGACCATGAACTCTCCCCCTTTGTCGGTGTGTAGGATGCGCACACCCGGTTCACCTGGCTTCACCACATTCACCCGAATGCGTTCGATAATATAAGAGATCATGGCCGCAGCCTCACTCTTTTTGCGCAGACCGACCACGAAAGTATAACGGGTAAAGGCACACATCACAAACAAAACATATTTCACACCACCAATTCCTACCGGAGAGACAGGACCAGCTAAATCGGCATGCAGTTGCTCACCAGGCCACTTGGCTTGACCCATGAGCTCACGATCATTGGCAGAGAATTTACCCGCAGGCACCTTGCCAATTCTGCAACCGTGACACCGATTCCCCAATGGCTCGGAATTGACATACAAATTCAAAGGACCATAAAATTCACTGTTAGATTGCATACGTTTCAGAACCCAATTAGACTGATGAAAAGACAAGTGTGCTAGAAAAGCAGATTCCAGCAAGTATGCATCATGTGGGACCTCAGCTCCCCCAGCATTGGGTCGCTGCAGGTCAATGGCCGCAACCGCCACGTGATGCCACTGCTGTTGATCCTCAATAACTGAGGTCGGACTGCTCTGGTTAGACCAGACTACCCCCCTATTGACAGGCGCACCGACGAGAATGGGTTTCGTATCTACTGCCATTTTAAAAGCAAAGACAGGATGACCGTCTACATCTAGTTCCTGATACTTGACGCTATCTTCTACGTCGGTAGCCATATCACCCAGACCAGGGACATATAATACATTCCTACGCGTGTCTAGGAACATCTGCTCTGATCTAAGACCCATCGTGCTGAGCAGGTTGTACGGACATTCAGGAGCATAGTAAACACCAGGGATTTCCACATCCAGTGGGTGCGTGTTCCCATGCTTGTCCACATAAGCACCCAGGTTCACCTGAATGGTTCCCCTACCCATGATAGAAAGCTGCCCTGGTCCCGCGAGATTGGCAACTTTCTGACACGGGCCGTACTCAGTGAACATTTCCCGATTCCCTACTATATGCATGTCCGACCCACTATCAACAATGATGTTCCACGGAAGGGACGCGTCCGGCTGTGGATACTTGGCAGGCATTTCTATAGTGCAAACATCTTTGGCCGCAGCCTGTTTGCGTTGGGGGCAGTTCGCACGCAAATGTCCCTTCTTCTTGCAGAAGAAACAGGTCCTAGTCTCCTCGCGAGGAGCCTGGCCAGCTGCGAGAGCAGCGACCACAGGGCCATCACCACGGTGCTGCTTGCGCCAGCCATGGCCTGGTTTGCCCGCGGGCGTCCCAGACCTAGCCTGCAGCGACCGCTGTTGTTTGAGCAAATCAGCATGCTCAGTCAAACGGGCTATTATCACATGAGGGGAGGAGTGTTGAACTTCGCCGCGCACAGCGTTGAACTCCTCCCCCACCTCTAACAGTTTTAATCGAAGCCATCGCTGGCCCACATCGGCACCTAGTGCCTCCAGTTGAGTGTAAACACTCATCACCTCACCACAATATGTCGCGACATCTTTATTGTGTTGTGACAAAGAATTGAACCGACTCCACAGTCTGTGGATCTCGGCTTCAGTACTAGGTCTATACTTGGCAGTCAAGTAAGACCATGCTTCACACAAGTGTGACATGCGATAGACAGTCGTCCTATCCGCGTCAGGCAAAGACATTAGGACCTGTGTCCTCGCCCTAGCATGAACACGCTGTTCGTCCGCAGACGGTGCGTGCTGCAACAAATGGTCTAACTCGAATTGACCTAAC
Organism: Ulva prolifera; assembly: GCA_023078555.1. Classification (NCBI taxonomy): domain Eukaryota; kingdom Viridiplantae; phylum Chlorophyta; class Ulvophyceae; order Ulvales; family Ulvaceae; genus Ulva; species Ulva prolifera. The sequence goes on along the minus strand of CM041204.1, from coordinate 933,534 downwards.
CACAAAAAGACTTTCTGTTCGTACGCAACGAAACTTTCAGTCTTGTAATTCCACTCAGGCAATTTCCCTTTAGTCAAATCAGGTTCGCTACGTCCCCGAGATGCACGCAGCGCCTCGGTTAACGTTTCGAGTGATATGAGTGACTCAGTGTGACCAGGATCGTTCACAACATGAGAGGAAAAAGGCACCTGCTGGCTGCTCTGCCCAGTGTGGGAAGAGGGTCGTGGCCGGACAATCCGTCCGCCCCGGAGCAACATACCCGCAGGCTGTTCTCCGTCAGGGAGCTGCTGGTCAGCGTCCCTGTCGACGAGAGGCTGCTGGTCAGCATCGTCACGCCTCTCCTCGCGAGGAGAGGCGGCGTTGGAGTTGGCGTTGGAAAGAGACATCATGCATTAGGACAGACGGTTGTTTGTCGCGCGCAGCAACTAACCAGTGGGATTGCTCGCAAGCAGACAGGTTGAGAAAATAAGCGAACGCGTTCGCTTTTCTCATCGCTGATCATTTAAAACAAGCTTCTCGAATTGTGTCTAACAACAATATACTACGAGACAGCTAAATGATGCCTGCGCTTTTGACCGCAGTCTGAGCGCCGGCAGAACAGTGGAATGCCCGCCGTGTCTGCGCACATTGGCCGACGGCTTCCCAAACAAGACCATAAACATACATAACGCTAACGTCACCGATACCATGTTAGAAAAGCTATTCCTTGTGCAGGGGCGGACGCGCAGTCCTCATTCAGGTCAGGTCAGGACAGCCAGCATCTCATACCTGCTGCGCACAGAGGTAGAACCGAGAGATGCTGAAGGGAAGTGCTAGTACCGGGAAACAGTAAAGAGAATGGTTACAGATCTCAGTGTGCACATGCTTATATGCACACTGAACACTCAACACTCAAGGTTACGGCGGGAAACCCTCGCACGATCTCTCTCACTACATCGAGACGATCCTAGCTGGCGGCTTACCCCTACACTGGATCCGCGGATCGTCCGTGCATGGGTGCACCTGTCACCACACTGCTGCCCGCAGGCTCATGCATTGTGACACCGTGAAGGTGTCCGGTCGGGTATTTGACCCCCTCCGAGGGGGTTTCACGTTGCCGGGACACATTGCACGAGCACACGACCAAGGACACCTAAATCTCACTGATTGAAAGATCATCGCGAAGCACACCCGACCATCATTTCTGTCCACATCCACCATGCACGAGTGCTTTTCATTGTGCCCGAGTAGGATTTGGAGTGTGTGGTGATGTCCTCCGGGGTGACACCACAACGCTCCGAACGCATCACGCAATGTGACTGGTCACATGACCCACGTCCGCCCCATGCGTTCATTTTTGGGCGCGCCCCACTAAGCATAGCCTAAAGAGATGTAACATTGCCGTCCATTTAGCCCCGTGGCCGGCATGATATACTGATCTCGGAAGCGTTGTTCCGTCCACACAAATGGATTCGTGCCATTCATCTATGTCCGTCTGCATCAAATACCACCGTATCAAGGACCGCCCAAGTGTGCATTTGTTGCGCAACATGCATCCGCAGCTTGTTCATAGAACACCGTCAAACAGATGTTCTGTTTGGCGGTGTTCTATGAACAAGCATCTGATGAAAGCGGAGTGGACGGGTTGATGCCGCCACCACAACCACCGTCGTAACCAAAGAGCGCGGCAAACAATCTGAATTCCACGAACTCCGAAATGATGGCACCCCTTGGATCCGGAACAAACTAGCATATGCCCATGGCAGCCATATACATCGTGAACTTGACAAGTCTCTTGGTTGCCCATGTTATGGCGGCAAAGCCTTGTGTAGATGCGGCTGACCATGCCTTAGGCAAGAGACATTGTGTTCCTACTCGAATCTGCACACCTGCTAAGTAATTGCTGCATAATTTCACACGTTTTTGCCGTATAGGCAACAGGTACATCATACCGCCAACAATCATGAGCACCTCCGGCCACGCCTGCCGATAGTACAACGGTCTTCCGTCTCGACGACCTACCATACTGGTGTTCGTAGTACACATGCTTTACGACTCTACGTATGGTGGAGAAACAAATTGCAGCTTTTGTCGGGTTAGCATGAGAAGCGTGAGAACCGCATCCATTGCCAGTGACTTGAATGACCGTCAACGCCTGGACAATCTTCTTGACGTTCAAGTGAGGCATAATACAGATCTACCCCCTTCAAAGGGCATGAAGAGAGCAGCTGATGCAGTGGACCGTCAAAGGGCACACCAAATGCCCACTGTGTACGAGTGTTGGGTGACGTAATATTGTGAGTTGTAGACAATACACTACACCTTTGTAGAGGGACCTAAATTGCCAGCTAGGCAATGCCGCGTCTTACGAATTCCGCTTCACACAACAGTTATCGTTGGCAAAGTGTGAATAAAGTAATCGTTGCGATGTTCTTTGTAAGAAAGTCCCTCATTGCTCTACCTTGTGCTGCAACACTCCCCACACTAGCTTGAGCTCCGGGTGAACGCCCTACATCTGCCAATTGCGGCGCCACCACTTCCTGAATTTGTTACTCCTCCCGGTAATCTACATCGTACCCGATTACTCTACATTCTCCACAAAGTTGCACAAGGCACAACATACATCGACAACCAGCTTGACCAGGACGGGATCACGTATGAATGCGTTGCGCCGACAAAATGCCCATTGGCCCTTCACCTTGCCGTAAGCGCACTCAATCCCATGACGGCAATTTATCACACACCGATGCCATGTTGACAGCTACAATTCTATTCGCTGGAAGTGCATGGGCACTGTCTCCCGTTGCTATCGACAAGCCAGGCACTCCAACAACAATGTTGGGCATGCATAATTAAGGAGATAAGGTATCTATACTGTCGTCGCGGGCGCGGTCAAGGACGTATACGGGGGGCGTTATACCAAAGGGCCACGCTCGAACCACCCCTTCGTTGAGAAACGGGATGCAATTCTACTTGAACCTTTCAGAGGTATGGAGAACACGCGGCGACGAGCCTTGCCTCATTGAGCCATACATACGGAATTCCGAGAAGTACAATTTTCCGGTCTTTCCCTTCCCTCTCGCGTGATACTTGCAGTCAGCCTCCTCGTGCGCGGCTGGTGAGTCATCAAAACATTGTGGTATCTCGGGGCAATTAAAATCGCCAGGCGGAGAGTGATCTGTGCCAAGCCCTGAAAGCTTGCCCGCGATGGCACTGCCAACATAGGTTCCAGGTCGAGGGCCGGACAAGCAATCGGGAGTATCATAGAAACCGTCATTCACCAATGGAGTCTCCGATTCTTCTTGACGCGGAAAAGGGGGGCGGCGGAGCAAGGATGAAACTCAGCGTACCCCTTGTCCGGGAACACAGCCTAGCATCGGCGGCAGCGGTACCGAACAACGCCGGCTGCGTCCGCCTCGATGCATATGCTCCGTGCCTCTAGATCAAAGTGTATTTGTGCATGAGTTCTTCGTCTACGTTTGGGCATAGGTTGTGGACTCCCTTCAACACTGCTCATGGTTTTGATGTCTATGAGGTATTCGTCGCTGAATGAACCAGGCCCAGGGACGCAGATTATGTGTAATATAATTGCGATTATTGTGGGTCATGGAGAAGGACGCATGCTGTTCCGGCAGTAGGCGTGGCCAGAGGTGCTCATGACTGCTGTCGAGAGCAGCTATGAGCTGGTGGCACGCGGAGCATATAGGCGGGAGATGGCTGGAGCTCTTCACACAAGAGAGGTTTGTACTGTGCAGCTGATTGCTCTTCTTAAGCTCAGTTTGTCGGTCAAGCTTTAGTAAACTGATTGCGGGGTCACGGCTGGAGTTGCGTCGTCTGGTTTGAGCAGCTGTTGTTTTCGACGCCCCCGTGTAAATTATGGCTAGGACTCGTGCAACTAATGCAGTTGTTAAAGGGAACAAGGCCAGCGATTCGACGCGACGTGCTGGACCCAGGAAGGCAGGCCGGGAGCGATCGGGACCCTCGGGTCAGGCCCGGGCTGCTTTACCTCCACGAAGCGACATCGCAGAAGCTTAGTCTGATCAAGAGCAGAAGATCATGCCGACGGGGAGGCAGCCTGGACGCGGCGAGCAGCTACTCGCCGCAGACGAGCGTGACTTCGACTCGGCCGTCGAAGCGGGAGTTCAGGCTCAGCTTCAGTCACTTGTTGGCTGAAATGATCGTCAGGTATGTCGCATTGCTTAGGCTTGGTTCGCTTCTGGTTGTGATATTGTGGCAAAGCCCGCATGGATACCAACTTGTCGAACAGAGCTGAAGCGAGAGAGCGTCGCGCTGACGTTCCCGCGGCCGCGGTACAGTCTCTTCAAAGTGATGTGTTCCTCGAGAGTATTCAATCGAGTAGATAGTGAGTACACGGAGGCCAGATCCAGCGCTGCGGAATTTTCTCAGCTACACTCGCGCAGCCGCTCCGTATGTCGCACGGAATGTCGTGCACACATGGTTTGTCATGACTCATGACAGACCAGATTCCGCTTACGGACAAGCGTACATGCACAGTAGCTGTCACTTGGTGTCGACAAGCAAGCATTGGCGCATGACATGCATATGAGGCTTGACAGTGATACGCCTCGGAGATGATCTGAGGAATGCACGAGCGCCTGTGGAGCTATGTGATATGCCTTGTAGACGGTGGCTACACGCAAGCTTGCAGAGAGGTGTCGACAGCATGTCAGCTATGCTCACAGTTTGAACGCATTGTCATAATGCATGTTGCCTTCATCGTGAGCGGCACTCACGGATTTACACATCAGAATAGGTGTAGAGGCGGCTTTGTGGCCGAGACAAAATTTCCATGCATGGAGTCCGGGTTCAGTTGACCTGGTGGCATGAACAGCCCATGCAAGGCTACATGAGACCAGGCTCGTTTCCCGTGTGCCACGTGTCTGTGACACACATGTAGCATGCATGCCGCCGCGCTGCATGTGGCGTGGCTTGAACTCAGCTCAAGTCACAGGGTCAGGGTAAGCCATGGCTGCTTCCGGGGCTGGCGGAGGGGCTCTCGGGAATGGGGCAGGCTGGGCTGCCCCATGGTTTCTTGGGGAGGGTTACGGGCGGGGGAGGGATTTGGGGCCCTCATACAACCGACGTTGGGCCGAACTGTAGCTTCCAAGGGGCGCGCAAATGCAGGGTCAGACCTCGTGCGCTGGTCGCGGAGAGCGCCTCAGCGGGCGCCGCATGGCGATCCACCGGGGGCGGAGGCGGATATGGGTCGATGGGCTGCCGCGACCACAGCTGTCCAGCCGCCACTTGAAGGTGGAGATTCCAGACGTCAGGAGCGTCGCTCAGAGGAGGAACAGGGGGCCCTGGAGCTGTTTAACCGGGAGGTTTCAGCCGGGACGTCAACGGGGACTCTGGTAGTCCACCCGGCTATGTCGGCGAGGTGGGACCGCTTTGGCCGCGGTATGCGGCTGCTTCTGAACTCCAATGAGGAGCTGGAGCTGTCGGGGGACGAGGCGGCGGAGCGCACGGAGGCGTGGGTGAAGGCGGCGGTCCACCGCGTGTTCGCGGGGCCCCTCAGCACTGATGCATCATGAAGAGACGGCCTCCGGGCCGGAGAAGAAGCGGCATGCGGAGATGACATCGGTGCTTGAGAGCCTGTTCAGCAGCGATGTGACGCGTCTTCCCCCGTTGCCCGCGTCCCCTGAAGACATGAGGCAGGCAGCGTGGCTGCCGAAGCCCCGCGAAAACATCATGAAGGTGGCGCTGACCAGCAAGTGCTTCCGGTGCGGAGCCAAGGACACCAGCGGCAAGCACTTCACGGGTGTGTGCGGGGCTATCTTCGACACATACCGCAATCCGCTCGTCTACAAAGGCAGGGCGGCTAGTGCTGGAGGGGGGTTTGGACAGCTCTCTGGCTTTGGAATGCAGGATGGGGGGATGGGGGGGATGCGCGGCTCCAGGTCGGATCGGCCAAGCCTCTCCATGGAGGAGATACGGGCTTTTGTCGCCAGTGAGGTGCAGGCTCGCGGCGAGGACGCCTTGCGAGCCACAGATGCCCGAAGAGGACGGCACAGATTGCCAACGCCGCCTGCCGCAGTGCGCTTTCGGTCTCGGGAGCCGCCGCGCCACCTGGCGCCTCCTCCTCTGAGGACTCAGCGACGAGCATGATGGCACGGGGGTCCGGGGGTGGCAGTGCATGAGGCCAAAGCAGCAATTGGGCGGGGGGGGGCTTCAGAGGGCAGCAAGGAGGGTCACTGGTGGGGTAGGGTGTTGTGGCGACAAGGGTGTCGAACAACGGGGAAGACGGGTCGGGTCCGGGGGGGGCAGATGAGATCAAGGAGCTCTACGATGTTATGCGCGTCGTGAGGACGTTTCCCAGAGATGATCCGCCAGAAGGGGGGGTATAGGCATCGACTATCGGGATGGACGATGTAGTCTGGGATGCATACCCGCGGTTTCAGGGTGGTTTCAGAGCGGGCAATCTCCTAGGGAGAGAAGGCGACTGGGACGGGGTTTTCGCAGAAGAGGATGTACATCTGCCGGCGCGGCTTAGACGATGGTTGCAGCAGGGATACTGGGTATGGGTGGATCTCGCGCTTATGAGGGATGCCCAGCCGCGCGAGCTGAAGCTGAAGAAGGAGGAGTAAAGATGGGCTGAGGCACACGTCAGGGACACGCTGCTGCCGGTGGGGGCAATAGAAGAGGTTGCGATGGAAGATCTGCAACCGGGGACCATAGTGTGCAATGTGGTCATTGCGTACAAGAACGGGGAGATGAGCCGGTTTTTCTGGTCCGGCAAGCACATCAAAAAGGCTTGAAACAGAAGAAGTTCAAGATGGAAGCGTGGGCGGAGATAGAAGCGATGACGGTGCCGGGGGATTGGGCGTTCAGCTTAGATCTGGAGAAGGGTTATCTTCAGTTTGCGATGGCGGATGCAATGAAGGACTTCTGCGTCTTCTGGGTGGGGCAGAAGGTGTACATCTACAAAGTCATGCCTTTCGGCCTAGCCTCCGCGCCACGCGATTTCTCGTTTGCGGTGAAGAGGGTGACAGCCATCTTTAGGTCAACGGGGTTCAAGGTGAGCTTCTACATCGACGACTTGATCTTCTTCGCGGTGTCGCGGGAGAGGGCACTGTGGATCAGGGCTCAGGTGCTGGGCCTTCTACACTGGTTGGGGCTGAGGGTGTCGCGGAAGAAGAGCCTTCTTGAGCCGGGCCAGCTGCTAGGGCACCTGGGACTTGTGATGGACCTCCGGCATTGTAGATTGTACGTGACGGAGCAAAAGGTGATGAGCTTCAAGATGATGGCAGCGAAACTTCTACAGACACACCGCCGGGTGGAAGGCAGGGCACTCGCTCGGGTAGTGGGCAAGCTGGTCGCGTTCCGGCCGGCTTGCCCAGGGGTGGTAGTTTTTCCTCGTGGGCTCATGCGGGGGGTTGCATCGTTGCCGCTGAAGCAGAATGCGACGGTGCAGATGGAAGCAGTGGCGCGAAGGGCGTTTCTGTGGCGGGATTATTCATGCGAAGTTGCACTAGGTGAGCTCGCAACCGCAGAATTGCGTTTCAGGCTGCAGAGGATTTTCCGGGTACGTACAGCACGGTGTGGGAAGCACGTTGCCGTGGTAGGGCTGCTGGGCGAGGGCTTGGGGCAGGGGGGGGGCTGTGATGGGGCACCTGGCGGGTGAGAGATCTGCACGCCGGTTCCGCATGGCTGAGATTGTCAGCGGAGCGTGGGACAAGAGGGCCGAGGGCTCGCGTCCGGTACGCGCATTGGCCAAGATGGTGGCAAGTGGCGGCACAAGCGTGTGCATTTCTGTACTGCCGTCGTTGGCGCGGCGGTAGCCGCGGCCAAGGGTTCCGTGCATGACAATACGCTGAATGCATTGAGTATTAGGTTGTGGGGTACCGCGCTACGGTTTGGGATAGAGATCAGCTGCCAGGTTCTAGCATCCGACGGCATTGTGTTCCCAGGCGGCGAGGGATTTGCCCACACCGCAAACCAGGCTGATTGTATGTTGAGTGTGACAGCATTCCGTGCTGTGTGGGCGTGGAAAGGGCCATTTGATGTGGATTGTTGTGCATCACCGGGTACAGTACAAAGTCACCCCACATCAGGAGAGGAACTACCAGTTGTGTCGCCGTTCATGAACACGGTATTGCATTCTGATGTCTGATGTCCCACATTGGTGACAGGCACATGGCCCTCAACTCAGATGTTCCAGAGATATCCAAGGGGTAGTGCCTCCAAGTGCTACGTGCCTCTGGGCACCGGTGTTTATTCAACACCGCCATCTGCGTGACCATAATTCATACGGTGGCATGGGGAAGGAGACTGCTCGAATCCGTTACGGAAGAAGGCAATGAATTTGATACATGCGGAGGCAGAGGACTTGGCTTCTTTGATTTCGACGCCCCGCCTGTTGGAAGACAATTACGAGAGGTTCTATGATATGGAAGATGCCATGGGAATTCTGCCCCGTTTGAAAGAGCTGATCAGCAAAGCAGGTGTCAGTGACTCTGCTTTGCATGATTGGCTGCTCAAGACGGTATCGTGGCTGGTGGCCATCAAGGACGACGTAGCGCCACGACTGCCCTACCCGTACGCTGGCGGCCCGCAAGACCATGGCCAAGGTCATGTCCGGCCGCGCGCCCTGGATCTGCCGTGAGGCATACATTGGCAGCGGACAGCAACTCCGTCCGGGGCACACCTACGGCCGGGAGGGGCTGCAGCATGTGTGTGGCATCCCACGCCTCATGCGCGAATACTACTTTGACATGGCTTTCTACCATCAGAGCACCGTCGTCGTTGACGCTACGACGTTCAACAACAAGCCCACAACCCAGCTAGAGCAGCCCCTCGTGTACGCGAACAGTCACGTTCACTACGGCCCACGGTTGCGGAAACCGGCCAAGACAATCCCAGCAGAAGTCAAACTCATAGTGCATCTTGCTATACACCCGTTTCTTGGGGTCATTGCGGGCCCAGACATAATGTTCACGGGCAGCAACCTGATGCTGTCTAAGGCCCAACTCACAAAGACTCAGCAGTTTGAGAATGCAGGCGTGGAGACGTGGTGCGGGACCAGCGCATCCTTCCTGCTGATGCTGGCGGCAAACAATGTATTGAGATCATGACTACAGGTGCATGAAGCTCAAGAAATACCTCAATGATGTGGCCAGCCTCAACCAGTTCTATGCTATCGCTTACGAGATCAGGAAGAGTTCATGGTGAGATCAGCCTAGCGTTACAAATCTGATGCCTCTATAATATCATTTTCTGGTGGCTCGCCACGCAAGCATGCCCTATATGCACCACTGTATGTCACTCGAGCAGCATCCGTGCTCAAGTGGTGCTTCACATACAATGGCCAGAACTCAACATCAGCATGATGGAATCTAAGAGTGCCCTGCTTGTGCACATTGAGTAAATCGTCCTTTGCGATATCTGAGTCAGTTCTCGTGTGTGGTCCGTCCCGGAAATTCACGCTTCCATCTTTCTCAAAGCCTGCGCACCCCCCTACGCCACGAAACACGCTGGCGTCAATGCTCATGTGATTGTTGTCCGGCCCGCACTGCCAATCCCAAATGATCTTTGCCGCACCGTCAATGCAATGTAGAATGTCTGCAAACTGGGTGAACAACAGAGAATGTTTTGCATCTTGCTTCTGATGAGCAGGGCAGTGACCGTGTACTTCTGCTTGCGCTGTAGTGATCGTCGGACGCTATTGGGCCGCATGACCTTGTAGCAGTAGCCGCTTCCGCATGCACATGCAAACGCCAGATAGGGATTGTGTGGACTGTGCGGTAATCGCAGAGAGTGCGCTTTCGCTAGCGCAGCTGTCAATGCATGATCCGAACGACTCTTGCTTTCTTGCGCGCGGGAGCACACCGGCGTTACATCTCCTGCATATATCAACATCTCAACACGCGTGCAGAATTGCTGTGGTCAGAAGCCTAATGGCCTCGTCGCTGTGGAAGTGCAAGAGTGGGTCCGCCTGCAGACACATGCCAAGCTGCGGGCGTGCTGCCGCAAGCGGGGACATCCAGACTGGTTCCGGTGGAGTGTGTATGAGAAGTTGTGTGCGGCCGTGGGCCGCGACATCTCTAGTATGGAGCCAGAGTTCCTGCTTGCAATGGACTGGGATGCAAGGCACACAATGAGATGCTTCTGGCAGCCGATTGACCCCATAGTGAGGGCCAAACGCCGGGGCCTGCCACCGCCCGTCCACATGCCGCAGCCAGTGGACCGTAGGTCTATTCTCAAAGGCCTGAGGGCTGGGTGCCACTTGATGCTGTGCAAAATAGGTTTCCCAGTGCTGCACGCATGCCCAACACGGTGCAGTTTCCCATTGAGTCATTGTTTGCTACCATCAAGAGAGAGTACTGGAGAGTATTAGCTCATCTCGGAGACGATAGTTCTGCCAGTATGGTCAGGGCAATTGGGGAGGCTGTCAGCAAGTGTGCTACCATTCAAAGGATTCATAGGAACTGGTTGCATGCTGAGAACAGTCTGCGTTTGTTTGGTGGTGAGGTGGGAACAACTGTGCACATCGATGGGGAGGAGTTCCATTGCACTGATGGCAACTGGGTGCCGGGTAAATGCCGTGGTTGATGATGAGATGTGGAGGTGTTCGTTGCGGGGGGTTGCTAGCTGTGGCTGTTTTTGTGTGTGTCACAGAGGCGTCGATCCTCCAGCACAGCTAGCTTTTCCCCTCAGTTTAAATCAAATCCTCTGACCCAGCATGACGACTCTTCAAAACCTTGGTAAATCAGCATCTGCGTGGCATTGGCATTGGGAACCTGGTTGTGCAGATATTGTAATTTGATATACGTGTCGATATCCATGCCCTCCGCTGGTGCAGCACGGTGGGGACATGTACCAAAGTTATAATTTTATTAACAGAATCAACTATATTTCGTGAGGATGACCTCCACCCAGGCAGACCTGAATGCCCTGAGTCACAAAGACATGCCTCATCTACCGCATGCTCAGCTAACAGAGCTGAAAGTTTTGTGGATCATACCTGAAATCACTTTTTGCCCCGGATGCTGTGCGCCTAGCTGCCCGCCCACGCCTAGCCATGCCTCGGCAGACAGTGGCTGACCTCCAATCACCAGCAGACCTGCAAATCACATCACAGTTGTTGGGATCGACATACAGTTGTATTATGTTGCAGCTGTCAAACTCTCGCCGGTACTTGCTGACGTACCAGCGTTGCAGAGCGTGCCACGCCCGTGGCCGCTGCCCCTCTGAAATCCGCTACAGACATAAAATTACCTCTCACATGGCATGGAATTAACGGTTCTGATCAGCAGCATACTATAGACATGCCGCTGGTGTCTGCTACCGGGGCAACAGTCGTGCACAGCTCAGCCAGCCCTGCACCTCACGACCCGTGCAAAGAGTCTACGAGATCAGCACAAATCTGCCGGTTTTCACATGCCCTCTGCTCCGGCTATCCTCTACTCAGCATCTCTGCCCTGCAGGGCGTCGCCATGCCACGCACACAAACACACCTCATACATGCACGCTGCACATGCGTTGTGCATGTTGTTTGCACATCTATGGTTCATTTTCTGTCCCTATACTGTGGATTTACAACTTTAGTACTTGGTCCCACCGCTATGTGTGCTGAGGGTTGTAATGGCACTGTGTTCTCAAAGCAGGCGGCCACGTCAGGCTCTTGTGTTTGATTTTTCTCCGAGCAAGCTAGGGCTGAGATGCACCAGTACTAAGCTTATGAGTGGAAGGCCGGGGCAACATGGTTTGCATTCGCTTTGCGCCAGGGCGGCTACGAATGGGGAGGCGGCGGGGCGCCCGCCAGTGAGATCAAATTCTAAGGACACTTGCAATCCACAATGGTATGATATCCATGAGCATGGGGGATCAATTAGTTGCCGACTAATTTTCGGCCTCCTACGGGCAAGGCTGCGATGTTTGTGTGTTTTGTGATTGCTTACTGCGGAGATCTCAGATGTTCCAGAAATATATAGGGTTGTGCCTCCAAATGCTACTTGCCTCCGGGCACCGATGTTTATTCCAAGCCGCCGTCAGACTGACCGAGTTGGAAATTATCCACACCGTCATGTGAAAACCTGTTGCAGTTAACACAGTTGCATGCCGGAACCAGACTCGCGGTGAAGCGGTGTTAACAAAAGCAGGGATGCGTCGTGTATAGGGCCAGGCGGCAAGTAGTGCTGCCGGTCAAAGCTCTCCAAGGATGGTCCTGACCATTGAATCCTTGCAACAATGGCGCTCAACACGCAAAAACTAGTTGATGTCCGCATTGGGGAGGTTTCGAAGAAATGGGGGATGCTCACATCATGTGGGTACTTCCTCCAACCTACAATGTCTCTGCAGGGGTGTTGTGCTTGAAGAAAGTTTGCAATACATTGCTGTGTCTTCTCTCCCACATCATCCTATGTCCCCGGGAGAGTACTAATATGTATGCCAATTTCACTGAGCCTTCGTAGCAACGGCCAAGGCCCCTTCCAAGAACCAAAATTTTCCAGCGCGAATGCACAGAAGCCGCAGCGCAAGCTTGATCGAGCATAACACATGGAAAGTTCCGAGCGGACCGGACGCAAATTTGAGCTTAAAGATCCCGCCGTCGCGAATCCACATGCCCTACTACATTATCGCGTCCGACCGTGCATGCCAAGCGAGATGGGTTGTAGAGCAGCGCTGCAGCAGGGCTGCTCATGCAGCATGTGGACCAACAGTTAGTATCAATGAAGATCGTATTGATCGCGTGCACTATGCCTCGCGGGAACGGCAATAAGAACCTTGGGCCGAATGTTGCTAACTATCTACGCAAGTTTCTCCTTTTTGGAGCCCTCAAGTTCTATGAAGACGCTACTAGTGTGTTCAAGCGGGACCGTGCCTAGTATGCGACATTCGACCGCGATGTTGAGGTGCCTCCTGAGTTTGTCGACGACTTGGGTCGCTCTGTCCCGATGCCCATCTTGAGGTTTCATGAGCTAGTCTGCTATATCATCAAACACTCCCTCCTTGAACATTCAACATTTGATCAAGCGAGTTGTAGACCTTGTCAACGATATCCCGGACATGTGCCCGGACGCCGAGAATACCATGGACGACGGATCGGAGCCGATACATGACGTTGATGGTGACGATTCTTCCATCAAAGAGTTCAAGGTCGGGCTTAAGAAGGCTTTCGGAGACTGGGACGTGTCGAGCAAATGCCATCCGAATAGTTTACTAGAGTCCGACAACAATCAAAGGTTTGAATTCAAGGCTTCAAATTCGCGCACGTTAAGATGGTTTTGATATTACCTTTGACAGCATTTTCCGAGTAATCTTCAATCCCCAATCGGAGCACCACAAGTCGCTTGTGATATGCTCCCTTGATGCCACCCATATAGTATTAATATGTGTAAAAGTTTTTGCGGGCGATTGTTCGAAATTGTTATGTTTTTTTTCGTTTGCAATCACCTTTTGTCGACACGTTAGTTATGCGCGAGGAAGTATAAAAGTCTCGAACGTTGCCGCCGAATTGTTCCGGGATGTTGTTCGCTTGTGGGCAAGTGCTCCGCACCCTACATAGTGCATGCGTGTCACATACAAATACCAGTTTCTCTAGTGATCCCGCACCAACGGGTTTGTTCCATACTGGCTCAATGATTTTCGTCATTTACCAGCTATTTCCGATTGTGTACTTGCTACAGCCGTACGTTGGGCGCTACATATGCCCCCTCGGGCCGACTTATCTGGCTCTTATTATTTGTCGGCGGCCTCCGGCATTTATAATGCCGTACGTTGTCCTTAAGTGACCTTTATCGACCTTTGTCGAAGCATTTAGGAAGTGCTAAAGCGAATTAGCAATGCCCGCATGGACTGTTTTCGAAGTCCCGAAGCGCCCCCCCCCCCCCCCCCCCCCCCCCCCCCCCCCCCCCCCTCAAATCGGGCACTATTCGCGCCCCTTGCGGGTGCTTATGTTGATGATGTCCTCGTAAATGACGTGTATGAATCGCTATCGAGTGATGCTACGCACTCTCCAGCATGTCTCTTTACAAAATGTGGCTCGAAGCCTCCCGTTTTGGACGCTAAGCCATCGGGCTCTTACGGCCGCAAGGCTGCGCACCGCCGAAAGAAGTACTTCTCTGCTTCGGAGCTTGGTGATATCACGACCTACTCTTTGCCGTTGGGAACGCGCTCCATGACCTTTGAAGGGCAGGCGCTCCATGATTATTGTTCTTCCTAGTGAGACAATGGCTCGTCTGCGCCGATTATCGTACAGAGTCACACCAAGTTGGTGCAACCTGGACCGTTTCGCGCGTAACACCATGACCTGGTTGTAGATACGCCGCATTTTCAAGCCATACTTGACATGGATTTCATGGAAGCGCACCATGCAGTGCTAGCTGCACACGCACGTACGATGCACCTTTCATACAGTATCATCACTGTCGCGCTTCATGCACACTTTGAAGGTGGCGTCCCAGAATTCGAGTCCGCTTTTATCGCACTTTGTACATTTCAGCAATATGCGGCTGATGTGAAACAATTGCCTGACGAGCATGTGCAGCAAGCTTTCATGGAATGTGCAACGCCTCAAATGCACGTTTTTACGGCGGATCAAGCTCCTAGAACTGACGATCCATAAATGCGCAAACTACTTGACGAATCCAAAGACAAGATAGTGCCAAGGAGATCAGCCACTTGTGCGGACCGCTGCGGATGGGTTCATAATCGAACACACGATTGAAGCTGGGCTAGATGTCACGCCTCCGTCGCGTCATCCATTGCCGTTTACGGCTGATGAACATGCCATAAAGAACATAGCCTATTTTATCGCGAAAGGTCGGATTAAGTCGTCCATGTCACCGGAGGCTGCTCTCGTGATGTTTGTGTGTAAGAAGCCTGACACAATTACAGGCAACCGTTCTTGCCGTATGGTCATATTGTACGCCGAAGTGAATTTTAAAAGGCTCAACACAATCGCGTACTGGTTGTCGCCGACGTGCTCACACGAATGTCAGGTGCATGCTACATCAGCAAGTTGGACTAGGGCTGCTGATTACATTCTCTATGTCACTTGATTACAAAGTATAATTACACTGTCAATTATCTGTAAACAAAATTTTCGGAATTGACATCGTTTACATTAAATTGATCAGCTTTTTCGGTGTCAAATTAACACTTCATTAAGCAGTTAATGATTTCATGTAATTGCCTTGTAGGCATGTCAGCTAGCCAGCATTCGCGAGTTTAATTGACACAGACACATGCCATTGCTACATACCGCATATATGGTATAGTATACAATATGATAGTACACTGCCTCTGTCAACGTGCCAGCAGGGGTGCTGTGCAACAAGACGAGTGCTGCAGTTGTCCTCGCCAGGCGAGTATTAGGCTGTGTGCCAATAGCCGATATAGACCCATTGCAGCCAACACTGCCAGCAGTCTAGTGTAAGCTCTAGTGCATACTTGTTCGCCGCCGGGCAGTGTTCTCTGCAATGACACAGATGTTGGGCTTCGTAGAACAGCATGATAGGCACAATGTTGCAGTCCAGTGGTATAACAATCATATCACTGGGCTGCAACAAAAGCTTTGGCATCCTGACAAAGCAATCATGTGTCGTGCTTGGTGTAGAATTTGAATAGTCCACGTGGAAGCTTGCATCATGTGTCGTACATTGCATCCTCTCCTTGGTGATACTATCCCCAGAAATTACAAGATTGTTCAGGTCATAGTCCTTCGTATGCCGGAGGACCATTTACATGAACGCAATCATTGCTTAACTTAATTATGATGTACACTGTAATCCCAAGACAAAATTAAGAATAACTGGTCTTCAGCAGTGAATCACATATTTTCAAATAAACATGTAATTGCAACAGTATAATTCTCTGTTATTTGTGCTTTAATCCGTGTTTAATTGTAATTCAGCAGCCCTAGCTGCAATCTTCGACCTAAATGAACCAACACAACCCTATAGCAACAACATCCTGCTACACGGAGCACCTCCATGATTGATGCATGCATTCACCTCTAGCATATTGCAAGCAACATTGTGTATGGCGAACAAGGCCTTGGAAAAGGATGCCACATGATTAGGAACCATATGCTCGGACTGGGGTGGAACCGAATCTTTCTACATGATCGGTTTTCACAGCCTTGTAGTGATCACCCACAAGAACAGAGCTATCAATGCTACATACTTGCATAGTGAGTGGGTTCGCAAGCTGTCTCAGCTGCGACCATGGAATGTGCTCACCCACCTTGACGCCAATTCATAGGTGGTCACATTAGCGGTAAGACAACGCCTTGTACAAGCTGCTTTCCTATGATTGTTTCGGGTGTTGCAGTAGCAACATCACAGCATACATCATCCTTCCTCTTCCGCATGCCAGTCACAGCATCTTGGTAAAAGCGAAAAAAAGAAAGTTGCATTGGGAGCTCTCACATCAAAAGCAGGTTGCCGGACACGGTGCAATCTAGGCAATACGCATGAGAGGGGTAGAAGGCAACGTGTTAAAAGATAGTGCATTGGCCACTGCTATCCAGGCACTGATTGCAACCTTAAACGCCGCTGCACAAAAGTCCTAGGTTCAGGTGAAAGTTCGTACTTTCGGATCAGGCTTCGGGGGATAAGCTCATGTGCTATCCCCACAATGCTAGGCCGAGAACGGCTTGAACGGCTCGGCACTAGGGCGTTCCGCCTGGCAATTCGGTATGTGTCATAAACTCAGGCCATGACATATGAGACAACACCATTCACAATTTCCCCGTTGGATGACTCCAAACAGCCTCCCTCGGTGGTGGGTGCTTCCGAATCGGTGTCAATAGGTAAAATGCAAGTATGCATCCAATGATGTTGACCGGCCTGGCTGGGCCTATAGCATTCACTACAAGGATGCCAGACAGGTGATAATGTGCATTTCGGCGACACATTAGCGGCTAAACACTGTGAAAGCAGTGTCGTGATGTGGATGAAATGTTCGGAGAATGCCCCTCCGGTGTGTGTGAGCTGCACACTTTACGTCCTCGTGGGACTGGAATGTGCCATGTGCTAGGAACGGTCGACGCGCTTCCAATGTTGCAGATGTACACTTTGGCATGACGAGTGTGTGAGCTGTGCTCGATGCACATTGGAGTGTGCACGCGAGTACAGGAGATGTGCATTTTGGCGTATGCACGTGGGCCGGAAAGATGTGCTTGTCGAGTACAGCTCGCGCATGGCGTGTACACCTTCATAAAAACCAGGCATCA
This sequence comes from Ulva prolifera, assembly GCA_023078555.1. Classification (NCBI taxonomy): domain Eukaryota; kingdom Viridiplantae; phylum Chlorophyta; class Ulvophyceae; order Ulvales; family Ulvaceae; genus Ulva; species Ulva prolifera. The sequence continues at coordinate 916,358 of CM041204.1, read as the reverse complement.
TTGACACATTCCAAGCACTCTTCTTGCGGAAGTGTACACGCTGGGTGGAGGCATCGTGTACTGTTTCCCACTCGATGATGTACAGTCGGTGCACTCGTCATGCTCAATTGCAAGACACCGCTGTAGTTGATTTATCTATAAGTTTAAGCAGCATGGGACGGGCTCTGTATGTACACTTACATGTTGATGTCTGTGTGCTGCCGACGATTGTCACCTCCAGAACACTGCAACATTACCCGGCCCTGCGGAACATGGCGCAGTCAAGACAGTTATACATTATGTGCACTTACTACCGCTGAACATGCGGAAAGGCTATGCACAGTGTTTGGCACGCTGCACAGGCAGCTGCACTGCGCGTGCCAACACTGCATCAAAGTTGTAGACCACCGCACGATAAGACAGCAGCGACACCGACGACCAACGTATACCAGATACGTCGCTGCTGAAACAAGCCTGTTTCAGCAGGCCTATTGTGCTTTATGATTGTCTTGAGCAGGGCTGAGCATGAGGAGTCCTCATTGAGGACGTGTTCACTGCGGACGATACGGAGCGTACAGCTGCAGATACAATGTCTACATCGTGCATCGATCCCCAGTCACGGTACAGCAAAGTATTGCTTGATGTCAGCTGCTGCCAGTGCACAACATATGTGCATCGTGCCTTCACAGCACTGGCCGACGGCAAGTAGCGCTAGCCTTAAGTCGCAGATTGACACTGCACGATCACAAGCATTCGATATTATGCGATTCCAACCGCAAGAGAAATCACTGTAGATGAGAGCAATTCAATCGAAGTAACAGTGCATTGAGCGTGTTTTCTCACGTCTACCGACGTTTAGCTGGCACTTGTCGTCCGCGTTGACCGTCAAATCAACAACTATCGTGAGTTGAAACAAGGCTCAAGCTTTGAGCTTACTTTGACGTATGCTATGCGCTACATTTACGAGCACAATCAGTAGGTCACACTTCCGCGAACAAACCAGCACGGGCGTGACAAAAGCACAACGGCGTGCAATGAGCACCTCGTTCAGCAAGCAGTAGTATGCAGGAAGCAATGTAAACCGATTTTCACCTTCGTTGAGTGTCATGCTTCTGTTATCGGGTTGCTATTTCATACGACGCCTCGACTCTGCTGTGCACTAGTATTGCTTGTGCAGAGTGGTATGCAGCGAATGCTGTAGAGACCTGGTATCATAGTACTCTTCCACTATCAAAGACATATAGAGCTGCACATTGCCGTGGAGGATCAGCCGAAATTGAGTCTGGTTTCTGCGAACGTGAACGTCCTATCGCGCCATTGGTGACACGCTGACAGCTTCACCTAAAGTACATGCTGTTTGCAGATCTTGGAAACAAATATGTGATAGATGCAATATCCTTGACGAATGTGTTGATATCGCAATCTGTCCTAGCGAACAGCAACGGCTCGACGAAATTGTGCAACAGCAGGCTACAGGTACCAGGCAACCCGAAACGAGAGAACTAAAACTGAAATTTGCAAGAAGTGCACATCAGCTGAAATGTACTGGTCGTGTACATTTGCTAGCAGCTTGCGCGGTCGCGGCGTGGGCCAAACATGTGCTCGACAAGGACACGAGCCACGGAACTGCACTCTTCGGTGGAGCGTCGGAGCGCGTTCGTGGGATGCACATCATCAGGAGCTGCCGAGAGCTGGACGTGTACATGACGAGCACACTTCGTGGACACAGTCCATCTGCACTTCGCGAACACATTTCACGAATTCCGGAGATGTGTGCGAACAGCGCGCAAAATGTACACGAGTGCACAGGCCAAACATGTGTCCGGCGAGCACATCCTTGCATGCCTACCATCCTTGTATTTAAAGAGCAATGGACATGTCGAGAGCTATCGTGTACATTACTCACGGCGTGTGCACGTGCTGAAGATGCGCACGACAGTCGTGGCGTGGGGCACAAACTGTGTTGGACCTGTGCATCCGGCATGTACACGCCGAAGGAGCGTGAATGCGCGTTCAATTGCCACTCGACCGGTGGTGGCTGAGGAGGCACGGTGTGCACGACGAGGACATGCTGCCGGCAGATGATGTGCTGTTCGTCGGAGCGTCCAAGCTTGCTAGCGCGGTCGCGGCGTGTACATTCCGTGCATTGAGGTGCGCTGCAGGTGTACACCGCGAGAACACTTCGGTGACACATCCCGCATACATTTCACTAACACATTCCAGCCAGCCCTGGAATGTGCCTGCAATGTGCATGTATTGTCCCCGAATGCGGCAGCGGGGCAAACGTGTGTCCGGCATGTACACTGCCGCATGCCTACCATTCTTGTAGTGATTGCTGATGAAGTTCAGGTCCACTCACGACGAATTTGTTAGTGGTTTGAACATAAGTTCACCACGGACGCATGCACAACATGCGCTGACTTAGTAGAACAATTTCAGGTGCTTTTCGGTGCGTCATAATCTGATTCGATCGCGATACAAACTATCCAATACAAAACATGATACAATACAAAACATCGTCTTGGCAACACTCTCGAGCCATTGTGGACTCATTTTGTTAGGATTCCTTTGCAACTACACGCACACGGTCACATCGTCCGAGAGCATGGGGCCATCCTTTGCTTCCAACGTGTTCATGCATCAATTGCACAACAGCTTGAGGATCGTCGTGTATACAATCCAACGCAACTTAAACGTTCTACACAATCACGCCCGCGCATTTGAAAGGCACCCAAAATCCAAAGGCGTTAACAACCCCACTCCCAACGTGTGGGATTAGCCATGACCTATGTGGCATGTACTGGCGTGATGTGGCATGTACCATACATAATCGCGGGAAGCGGTGTCTTTTTCTATAAGAACGAACAATCACATGGGTGAGGACTGCAAGACGATTGCAGCGAGGAAGGCGTCTGTACCATGGAAGGAACGCACCTCAACTTGGCATGAGTAATCGTTGAGTTCGGACATATATGGGCTTGTCACGAAGCACAAACGTGCCATGCGATTTTGCCCGAGGGGTCTTGTCCTATCGAGGGTGCATCTCCCATCAAGGGTTAACGTCCCAATGAGGGTTACTGCCCCGGTGTGGGTTTATGTATTCGTTCGTACCCGAACCAACGGATCAATCGTAAATTTGTTTTTGTGTCTAACAAACCGTTGCACATAGAGCATCCCCATGAATTTGTTCCGGTGGAACACATTGCTAAAGACGATGAAGTGGTGCACGCGCTGCAACCACATTTTTCAAGTGTGGCCAGCTGCAAAACAATGTCTTTCAATGGATTCCTACATAACATGAATGCTTTGTTCTTGCTTCTTTCAGGTGCGTCGCATGGTTATGTGTCAGAGGATTTTGTTCAAGCACGTCAATTGTCATGTCAACCGGTGCGCCAACTGTTCACCCGTCTAGCCGATGATTCGGAAGTATGCATTCTTGGTGTAGTGCGTGGCGAGATTAAGTATGGAACCATTTGCGCCAAATGAACCTTCCTTGAGGCGGACATGCCCTTAATTGTGGTTTCTTCGGGCATGGTTCTGCCACGAACATAATGTAGTCGCGTCATTTCTTTGGCAACATGTTGATGAGCAACATGTACGCGTCGATTGTCGTATGTATCGACGTGTTAAGCGGTTGAAAGCACTTCCAGGGATTGCGCCAAGCAAAGCGGCACGTTTGAGATGTGCACGCAAAGTGGCGCTTACATGCAAGAGCACTACCCGGGGTCATGTGCACATCATCATATGAGCCCGCTTTTCGCTGGTGTCACAAGCACACTGCTGCCGGCACAGTATACATTTCTTTGCCATGACCGTGTTACACTGCCCCGTGAAGATATGGTGATGATCCTTGTGACACCCCTGCCGCATCGGAAGTGAATACCTTCGTTGGGGGGATATGGGTGATGATATTTTTTACGCATGGGAGGTGCCCTAAGATCATCGGAGCACTTTATTTTTAGCAGCAATTGACAACCCCACGTACGAGGACAACCTCTCGGTGGCGGTCGGTCCAAGTCACAACGAAAGTGTGTATCACAAGAAGAGGCTTGACGCGTTCTTTTTGTGTTATTGCAAAACTGATAGCCTGCAAACTGGGCAAGTCGCGGATTGGGGGCCCACATGGGGGTCTAGCCATAGTCACCGGTTTCAAAAGCTTGTATGGGCCGGCTGACGACTTTGTCATCATTGCAAATGGTAGCCCAAATGGCGCCACTGGAATTCAACAAGGGGCAAAGCGTGTTTGATGAGTTCGGGAGCGAACCCTCCTCTTGGAGGAGGCAAGGATGGAGACGACATCATCGTGAACTTGGCTCTAGCGCAAGGCCTTAGGTCCTTTGCGGTGGGATCATGCACAGTAATGACCCAGCTATCAATTGAATGCAGGCTTTTGTTATGCATGCAGTGTTTACAACAATTGCATTTTGTTAAGAGATGCATGCCAGGTCACGACTCATTCCTATGTCACCCCGTCCAACATGCCTTTTAGCAAACATATCAATCAACTATGGACGCGAAGATGACTCCTACATTTGGAATCTCCCGGGGCTGTGCATCGCATACGTTTCTTTACATTTTGGCACGATGGCACTTCCCGCATTCAACAATTAAAAAACACAAGTTCCACAGCTCATCACGACCAATTCGTGCCAGTGCCGATAAAACGTGTCGTACAACATCGCAGGCCCAGTACATGCTGCACAATGGTCATTGCAAACATCTCATGCATAGGAGATGTGTATGATCAGTGCTCTTCACTCACTACACGTCGTAATTACGCGTAAGGATTAGTGTATCCTACTCATGCGAATGGCTCCACCTACCCAAATCACTGACAGCTTGCACGTATTCGGCCCATCGCTTGCATGCATGCACCCATGCCAGCCTCAGGATGTGCTAAGCGAGGTGCGAGGTATCCATGCGTACACACTAGTCCCACATGGCCGTTTCGATCCCTGAATGCGCACGCAAAATACAACACATGTACCTTGATGAGACCGTGCATGCAGTCTAGGCGCTCGTATCAAGCCCGCTCAGCAAAGTACCCCCACCCGTGGACTACAGCGGCCACCCGGCTTGGGCAGTCATCGGCACCAGCTTCGCCACCCGTTTCGAACTCATTGCCACGGCCGTGCATCGGCCCCTGGAGCGCGACGTCGTAGTCCGGCACCCGCGCAGCGGCTTCGCGCTGAGGGCAGGATTTCATAGATGGAAGGTACTCGTGGGACGCCAATGGTGTTGCATAGTAACGGACGCACCCTCGCCGCCACTGATGGATTGTATTCGTGGAGCTGCTAATGCCGGCACACAGCGGCGCGGCGGAGGAGGTGCATGCGGTGTACATGCAGTGAGTTCGCCCACGGACTGCCTTGAGACTGTGCCCACGGGGAAGGGAGTTGGCTCCTCTTTCGCCAGCGGCTGTTTCGCAGTGTACATGAATTGCGAGTGTGTGATGCGTTTACGTCCGCCTTGACGTCGTGATGTACACGTGCCAGAGCTCAGGTACGGTTGTCTTTGGTACGTGGGTTAGTAGCACGTATAGCGGCATCGTGTGACGGTGGCTGCTTCGCGTTTTTTCCGGTCTGATTTTTGCATCCTTTCTATTGGTCACACGTGTCATCATGACATCATGGAGAGGTCACATAGATCAGTGGAGTATGAGTGCGCAGTGCATGAGCGCAATGTATGTGCATCGCCGCGGGTGCCGTTGCCTCTTTGTGATACATTCCAAGTGTTTTGCTGTGATCGACAGAATTACCTTTGGTCGTTTGGGGCGCTTCTGTTCCAGTCATTCCATAGTGTGCTGCATTGTTACCCGTGTCGTTCTCTCCAGTCGTTTCTGTACGCTCGCAAGGGTGCCCAGCTCCCTGCGCTACCCGACTGGTCAACATGTACAACTTCGCGCGAAGCAGCACGCAAATGCTACGCTATTCTTCATGCGAACTGCCTGCCATAAAAGCTAAATGTATGCATGGATCAGACCAGCGACATTTCGGCCGAAGCCAGCCGTCCGGAGGAAGATGATGACAAGCGACTGTGACAGCACAGATATCTTCTGAGATGCATGAATGAGACATGCTGCAGGAGTACATTGTGCATTGTCCACTAGGAAACTGTGGGACGTCTAGTGCACATCTAGTGTATTGTACGCTAGACACTATGCACATGAGAGCACCATCTAGTGAGGGAATGGTGTGATGGAGTTGAGAGGATTTGCTGGTGGAACCGAGTTCCACCGATCACTAGGTTTCTGTCGGTTGTGGTGTGCGTGGAGATGCTATATATTGAGCAGTGCATTCTCTTAGAGACATCTTGTCTAAGCAGAGGAATGCACAGGTATGCACCTATAGCCACACCAGCTCAAGTATGATTGTGCTGTCGTTATCGTGAGCAGAACACTGTGAGACACAAGTGCTTATAGAACAGTTGTTGTAGGTGTTGTATTGTATTGATCTTGAGCAGAGTCAATAGCGAAGACTGGTCACCTGAGATTCTCACAGGTGAGATACGACACATGTAAATCTTGTCTAAGCAGAGGAATGCACAGGTGCTGTATTGCATTGATCTCGAGCAGAGTCAATAGCAAAGACTGATCACCTGCGATTCTCACGGGTGCCTATCGTATTGATGCGCAATTGAGCACCGATAGAACCCAATGAATGCTGTCCGCAAGCTGAAGCGGGACGGCGACTACCGCATGTGGGCGGCGCAGTCTGAAGCCTCCATGGTGACCATGAAGTGCAAGCGCTGGCTCGCAGAGGAGCCAGACGTTGCAGTACCGGCTAAAGTCCGGGAGGACGTCAACGTCAAAAGCAGAATGTTGCTGACGGTAGATGACAGAGGATTGATGAAGATCATCCAACGCGCTGTCACTGCCATGTCGGCGTGGGAGAGTGTGCGGGCTCATTTCGAAGCGGAACTGCAGCTACGCCAGCCACTCCTAGTGAACCAGCTGAACGCGATGCGGCAATGGTCGACAGAGACCTACGCGCGGTTCGCGGAGCGTGTGCTGGAGGTGCTTAAAAAGCTCGAAGACACAGACTTTGAGGCGGCGGATCAGCTGGCCGCGAATGATCTCGTGCGAGGTCTGCGAGACTCGGCAGAGAAGGAGTCTCTGGTGCTTATCTTGACCCCGCATGTGGTGTCTGGGTTCAGCCGGGTGGTCACAGAGATGAAGTCGGCGATGCGCCTTATGGAGAGCGCCCGGGAACAGTCAGCGCCCGAGGACAGAGATGGGCGTGCGATGCAATCTGAGGCTGAGAATTCAAGGAAGGAAATGAGAAGGTGCTTCAACTGGGGAAAGCAAGGGCGCATTGCGAAGGACTGCAGGCTGCCCAAGAAGGAGAAGCCTGGCGCAACAATGATGGCAGTAGGCGATGCGATGGCCACAAGTGTGCCAGGGGGGGCAATGGCCAACGGGGAATGATGTACGATAGCGATTGTTGTCACCATATCGTGCACGACATCAGCGCAATTCGTACCTGCAGACCCAGCGATACCAAGAGAGTGGTGTTGGCAGGCGGAGAAGGGTGTGACGTGCTCTGCGAAGGCGAAGTGTGGCACGGCAGAGGGCCACCAGGCGCGGTTGAGCTTCTGTCCGTGCTATGCGTGCCAATCATGAAGGTCAATGTGATGTCGGGGCATATGGCCACCGAGGCGGGACACGAGTGCTGGCAGCGAGGCGACCACTGCTGCATCATCGATTCAGACGGCTACATTGTTCTGAAGGGCCGCAAGTATGAACGTCTGTACAGGCTCGACTGCGATGTTCTGCCTGCGGGTGCACCCTCGCTAGCTGTGGCACACGTGGCTGATGCGAAGCGCCACAAGCTGGATGCTCGAGCTAAGGTTGGCAATTTTGCGAGCTACGAGCGCGCCAGCAAGGCCTACCGGGACAATGTCTGGCGCGGCAGCCAGAGGAAGTGCGTGAAGTCGCGCAACGTCCGTTTCGTTGAGACGGGCACATGCTGGCATGGGCACGGGCTGCGATGCGACGACAAGGACTTAGGGTTCCTCCAGGCCATGATGCTTCAGGGCGGCGCTGCCAGTGACGTCGTCCTTGATCGAGGGGACTGTCAGGGCAGGCTGGGTGATGAGGATGAGTATGCTGATATGCCACCTCTCGAAGCCGCAAGCGACCACGGTAAGTCGGATGATGAAGCCCCAAAGCTGGAGCCAGCTGTGGCTGAGGAGGCCGACGGCGTTGCGGCGCCGGACAATCCCGATGCATGTGATGAGACCCCTGATGACGCCGCATAAGAAGAGGAAGCTGCGCCGCAGCCCCACCCACAGCGCCACCGGCGAGCGCCAGATGTGTATCAGCCACATGCATACAACTATGTAGCGGCTGCAGCGACTCCCCTGACGAACGAACCGAAGACCACCAGAGAAGCGCTGTCTTGGCACAATGCACCGCTGTGGAGGGAGTCCATGGACTCTGAATGGGCATCACTGCAAGAGAAGGGGGTGATGGAGCCTGCCACAAAATTTCCACCGGGCATGTGGGTGCTGCCCCTGAAGCCGGTCTACAAGATCAAACGCGACGTGCGCGGTGTGTCGACAAATACAAGACTAGGCTGGTGGTGCTCGGTTGCCTGTAGAGGAGGGGCATGGACTACGAGGAGGTGTTTGCTCCAACTGCTCAGCAAGCTACCTTGCGCATTATGCTTGCTCATGCTGCTGAATGTGACCTGGAGTTGCATCAGTTCGATGTGGCGACGGCATATCTGAATGGCGAGCTTGACGGTGATGAGGTATACGTGCGCGTGCCGGATGAGTTCGGCAGCGGCGTGTACCGGTTGCACAAAGCCTTATATGGGCCGAAGCAAGCAGCTATGGCATGGCATGCCAAGCTGGGGGGGGAGCTGGTGCGCATGGGCTTCACCGCCTCCGAGGCGGACCCGTGCATGTTCAACGTGGGTGAAGGGCAGGAGAACGTATATGTGCTCATCTACATGGACGATGGAGTCATAATCGGCAAACATCATACGTTTCAGGCAGCCTTGGCGGCAATCGCCGGCGCCTTCGACATTAAGGACGTCGGGGAGGTGACCTACTTTCTGGGGTTGCAGCTCATGACGGATTGCGAGCAAGACACTAATGAAATGAAGGCGGGCTTCCTGACCAAAGCACTGCCCGGACCGAGCCATGAATTCGGACCTCGGGGCAGGGGGATGCAGAATGTTTTGCAGCCAAGAACATGACCATTCAGGGGAAATGTGGCAGCACAAATATATTATGAGTTGCATGAATGAGACATGCTGTAGGAGTACATTGTGTATTGTCCACTAGGAAACGATGGTACGTCTAGTGCACATCTAGTGTATTGTACGTTCGGCACTATGCACATGAGAGCACCATCTAGTGAGGGAATGGTGTGATGGAGTTGAGAAGATTATCTGGTGGAACTGAGTTCCACAGAACAATAGGTGTGGTTGTCTCATGCGGATACTGCCTGTATCACTATGAGTAACGACCTTTTGGGCGAGGGCAACATGGCCCATCGCCAGCCAACATGTTCGCTTGAGGTCAACATGCTTCATGTTAGCTTGTACAATCGACTTCGTCATGGCAGACATGGCAGTCTTCAATGGAGTTCACTACATCTCTCATATCACAGATAAATGCGGTTGTGGCCACCATACCCATGCGGAGAGCTTCATCGTGCTCTCGGCTGAGGCAATCGTCATTCCGATTCTGGTCAACTGCAATGACAAATGATGCGTATGTGGCTTGCGCTTGTACAAGCGCATTGGTATGCTGTAGCTGTTGGTGCAGCAGCATAACGTGGCGAGGTGTTGGTGCAATACAATAACGTCCTAATCATAAGGTGTTAGAAAGGCTATCCTTCGTCATGTCAGACACGCAGTCTTACGTCAAGTCAGGAGGCCAGCATCTCATACCTGCTGCGCACAGAGGTAGAACCGGAGAGATGCTGAGGGGAGACAAGATACAACTAGTACCGTGAAACAGTGAAGAGAAAGGTTACAGCTTTCTGTGTGCACAGCCATATATGCACACTGAATAGTCGAGATTACGGCGGGAGATCCTCGCAGGATCTCCCTCACTTCTCCGGGACAATCCCGCTGGCGGCTTACCCCCACACATGATCCGCGGATCATCCGTGCATGGGTGTACCTGTCACCACACTGCTGCCCGCAGGCGCATGCATTGTGACATAAGGGTCCGCAGGCGAGTGTGGGGCGCGGCAAGCGAGAATCTTCGGCGGGGCACCACCCATTCTGTCAGTCATGCATGCCATGATGCAGGTGCCCGAGAATGGTCGGTGGGGCACCAACCATTCTGGCAGTCATGCATGTCACGATCTAGGTGCCCGAGAATGGTCGGTGGGGCACAAACCATTATGGCAGTCATGCATGCCGCGATTCACGCACGGCGCGCCAAACGAGAATGGTCGGTGGGGCACCAACCACTCTGGCAGTCATGTAGGCCATGATGCAGGTGCCCCTGAATGGTCGGTGGGGCACCAACCATTCAAGCAGCCATGTCATGATCCAGGTGCCATTCTGGCTGCCGCACCGTGCGTATTGCCGTTACACTAAATAAGCATTTACAAGCACACGGACATACTCTCAATCCTGTGGTGGCAGTGCAAAGCACACAACGGCCATTACCTTGTCATGAGTGGCACTCCCAGGACCAGTCGGCAATTCTGTCAGTAGGTGATGAAGGCCATGGCCTTTGAGCCACAACTCAACACGAAACTCAAACGTTGAGAACGTTCACCTTTACTAAAATCCAATTCATTGAAGGGACTTCCCTTTGTCTATCACGGGCTCGCAGAAGTTCATAGATCTCATTGCGTCAACTTTGGCATTAGCATCAAATAAGTTCGCATTCAGATGACTATTACCTGAGTCATCAGCTTCAGCCCGGGCGGTAGCACGCAGAGCTTCCGTCTCAGCCTCGGCAGCTTCACGAGCCTGTTTTGCGCGCGCTACAGGATTCAAGTGCAATGGGTAGGGACCAAAGACCAGCTTCCTGATGTCTTCACAAAGGTGTTACCAGCACCTGCATTGAAGGACGTTCGGAAAAGACTTCATGTGATGCCAGTCCAGATTAGTCTCTAGGGGAGTGTCATAAACGAGGTCCGTCTTGGGACACAATGCATGACGTGGAAGTACGCACATGAATGTGGTGGCCATGGGCCCAACTCATGTTATGTGAGGACATATGCATGATCATATGCATGAGCATATTCCATCACAATCCATGTGAGGATTGCGTGCGGTCACTGTGATTACGACCGCTGTAGACTTGACTGATCGGTGGCATATAGTCATGTGCCTCCAAGTCTACTGTAACCATTCTCTTACAGTCTTACGTGGTTCATGTATTGCCTCACTGCATTACAGTTCATCCCCTAATATGTGCATTGCCGACGTACGACCTGAGTGCTCCATATCGATATATGTATTAATTTATATATCATGTAGCGATACAAGGCAGACTAAGGTTCCTTCAGATTACTAGACATATGTTGGGCTAGGGCATCCGCCGCATAGGTCAAGTTAGGTCATTTCACCCTTACAGATGGATGCTCTTTCACATTTCTCAAATGTTGCCGCGGCACTAAGGGAGTGGGAGATTTTTGTTCGTCAGGCGTGATGTACGCTTTTACCAGATTCTTAATCGTTGTGTGTTAAGTCATTGTAATTGTTTTGGCCTTTCGATCATGCGTTTTTTCATTACCCAGTGCCCGTGACATGTATCCTACACCTCTGCCCTCACATTTCGTGAGACTGACGTTGATTCTTGTAGCGCCGCAAATCGGGTGAAAACTAACTGGCCGTCAACCCACAAGAATAAAACAGCGACCAGCTTGTTCGACATGCAATCCGGGATCACTTTGGATGCATATAAAATGCCATCCTTGTTCTAAGGCTTTATGCCATTTTCGAGGAGCGTAGTTCAGGCCATACATGGTCATACAAAACTTCCGTATACGTGCTGTCATGTCGGTGCTGCTGTCATTTTCAGTGGGGCCGCTTTTCTTGTGACATTTCGGAGACTTGTCGGTGCAGTCCGGGGGCTGTGCAATGATCGTTTCTTCTATAAACACCCCATTGAGAAAAGCACGCAAACTGTCTATGTGTGTGACTCGTGAAAGGTCGGTCATGCAGCAGCTGATGTACACCTTTGAGGTCATTGTCGATTCTGTCTTAATTTATGAGACAACTCAATGCTTCTGAAGTGGGCCCGGCGTTGCATCCATCTGTGCTAGGTGGTGGCCGCCCGCAGTGGCTGCGTGCCCGGTGCGTGCGGGGCGGTGGTACTGCTTGCAGCAGATGAAAAGCAGATGCGGTCCTCTGGTCTGATTCATGAATGAGCAAGAAATAGGGAACATATATGTTCCCCATTTCTTGTCCATGCATGGGCTCACGTTTTGCCAGTGTTTGCCCACGGCCTGAAGTCGGCTCACCTGCTACATTAGCTATCATCATTGCCTCGCTTGTCATGTGTGATCTTGTGCATGCCATAGGACACTGTACATCCATGGGAAGGAGCTTGCAGAATCTGCCGTGTTGCGTGCATTGTGGTGATCTATTCGCAACCACTCCTCCTTAGGGTGTCCTCGAGTGGGCCGGGAGGCGATTCAAATTGGGTCCGTCTGCACTCCCTAAAATCCATTCCGTGCAAGGATGATTCAATGATATATCCCAACTTCACACTCCTTATGACAGTGAGCACTCGAGGGGAAGTCAGATCCTTTGGGGAGGTCCCCAGGTAGGGAACTTGATAGGGGTTGAGGAGCGTTCAGTCCTGCTAGTGAAGATCTTGATGTGCAGGTTTTCATAGATGGTTGTGCACACTGTAATCTGTAACCTTTCTCATTACTGTTTCAAGGTATTAGTACTCTCCCCCTAGCATCTCTCGGTTCTACCTTTGTGCGCAGCAGGTATGATATGCTAGTCGCCCTTACCTGACCTTCACAAGGACTGCGCGTCTAATCTGCTTAAGATAACGTTTTCTGACGGCAGGAGCAACATGCATATGCGACTGCTCAATCTGCCGGATGCTTGTAACTTGTCGAAGTATCCGAAGAAACAATGTAATCAGAAGAAACAAATGAGTAGCATTAGTATTGCTGCAATACTTGGTGTACAATACAAGATGTACGGACCCGGCGTTCATGGAAAAGCTAATCAATTCAAACATGACCACATTCTTTGACTCCGTTACCAACACTCACATCACTAATATATGCAAAGGAGAACACATCGTATTATACTCGATCTTTGAATCAGACCATGTGCTAACCTACGTCAGAATGGGGGGAGGGGAGCGCCACAAAGCCTTGGGGACAGTTACAACTGATGATAAAACTGAAGAATGGCAGCACATTGACAATCAAGGATGCCTTGTTTGTACCGACAGCAATAGCTACACACATCTCAATCAGCAAAGCAGCATCGCAGATAGGAGGCAGCATATCTTTTTAGGAAACTAGGGTGCTGCCACACCGAAAGGAGGAAATCAGACAGTAATTGGCATTGAACACAATGGACTGTATGTCCCTGATGTAACGGGATTGAGATATGAGAAGGGGAAGAAAGTTTCATGGGCTGATCAGCAGCCACAAGTACATGTAGCGTCAACAGAGCTAATGCACAAACGGATAGGCCACCCGTCGCATCAAGTCCTACAACACATGCACACGCACAGCTGCGTAGTAAGACCGCCTGAAAAACTGACAACACCCCATGAGACATGTGAAACCTGCATGAAGGCAAAACAGGAGCGTCCAAAATTCAATGACTCACACTCGTGCACATCACAGCCACCGGCGCTGGTTCACGCAGACACGATGGGACCATTCCCTATGAAGAGCATGGGCGGCAACAGATTTGTCTTGGTGATGGTGGACGACTACTCGGGCCTTGTATCAACATCATGCGTTGAATCCAAATTAGAAATACCGATGGAAGTGATCCACACACTGACACAATGGAGAACTCAAATAGGTCATGTCGTGAAGACCCTACGTACAGACCAAGGAACAGAATTTAAACACAAAACAATGGACAAATTCTGCAAACAATATGGAATCATACACTAGCTAAGCGCAGTGTAAACATCACAACAAAATGGAAAGGTGGAACGAACGTATAGGTCACTTATAAATGTTGCCAGAGCACTGATCATAGACGCCAATGCCCCTCCCAAATTATGAGACAAAGCGATACCAACAGCAACAAGACTGATTAACAACACACCCTCGATCAGACAAAAGAAAACTTCTTTCCAAATGTTCTGGGGCCGGAAACCTGACCTGTCCATGCTGCGAGTTTTTGGATGCAAAGCGTTTGTGCAAGTCCATGCACACAGACGCAACAAACTCTCGGACAGGTCAATTGTCGGAACCCTTGTTGGGTATTTAGCTGTATCGAAAGCATGGATAATCCAGATCAAAGAGGATGGGTTAACCAAAATCATTGAATCAAGATATGTCGTATTTGATGAGACACAAAAAAGACCGTTCATGACAGACACTGACACTTATACGCTCGGCGAAGACATGTGGGACATGTTGCTGTGGAACAAGGGGAAGCAATGTGATATGAATGCTCCACAACACCATGCCCAACTGCCATGGTTTGCACCTGCGCCGCACTACAACGATGAAATGGCGATGCCCCAAGATGAACAGGCTGCCAAGCCACATGGTATGGAAGATAACCTTTCAGAAGCAGCAGATGACATGCCACAAAGCATGGAAGCCGAACAGGTCGATATGCCTCATGGTATGGAAGGTGAACCTCCAGAAATATCAGATGACATGCCACCTATTGACAATGCATTGGTCGAGGAATATCGGGATCAGGAACCTGACGACACAAACGACTTAGAGAATGATACAGATATACCTGAGGTGGAGGTCAATGTACGACCAACTAGAAACAAAGGCCCGCCGGCGAGACACAGCGATTTTAGAGCATATCATGCAGAACTCACAGTCAAGCCGCAAACCCTGGAGGAGGTGAAACAGGGAATTGATTACCCACAATGGTTGGAGGCCATGAACACTGAACTACAATCTCTCAACGCGAATAACACGTACATAGAAATGGAACTGCCAAAGGATGTGAAAGCCATTCCCCACCAGATGGGTATACAAAATGGATGAAAAGGGGCGCATCGATTAGTACAGGGTACGCATTGTGGTAAAAGGATACGTGCAGAGAGCCGGAATGGATTACACAGAAGTGTATGCTCCCGTGGGTAAATATACCACGGCCAGATACATTATGACAGAAGTGGTAGAAAAAGATCCGGAACTTGTCTAGCTGGATGTGGCAGCAGCTTATATGCAAAGCTCGCAGGAGGAAGAAGTTTACATCAAACTGCCAAGTCAGCAAAGGGACGGAAGGGTTTGCAGATCGAACAAAGCATTGTACGGATTGAAACAATCAGGCCAAGCCTGGTTCAAGCACCTCCAGAAGATATTGATTAATCTCGGTTTCACTATCACCCATGCAGATGAGAGCTTATATATCTTCAGATCAGTCATGAATGGCGCAAGCACATTTATTCTCGTGTATGTGGATGACCTGCTACTAGATGAACGCGACATCATAAAATGGATCACCGATGAACTCAAATCATAGCTACAGATCGTTGACAAAGGAGACGCAAAATCCTTTCTACGCATGGAAATCATCAGAAACAGACAGGAGGGAACTGTGTGGCTGGGACATACACAGAATGCGAAAGACTGACTGGAAAATTTTGGCATGGAATATGCGAAAGGCAGGAAAAAGCCAATGGACTCCAATCTACACCTGACAAAGTATAAGGAAACTGCAAGTCCTAAACAAATTTCTCAATATCAGAGCATGATCGGAAGTCTATTATATCTTGCAAACTGCACAAGATCAGACCTCGCACAGGCAGTGGGAGCACTGGCCCGACACATGGCAAATCCATCAAAGGAACACATGGATGCAGCAAATCCCAGATCAGCGGCGGTTTTCTTTCCTTTCAAGCTCTTTTGCACTCAGCGGAATTTTCACCTTCCACGTGCTCTCTAGTATGTCCGCTCCCGTTGCAGATTCACTCGTATCTACCACCAAAGTTATTGCTGGTCTGATGGGCACGTCCATAGCTCGTCCATTCAGATGCTGCATGTGATTCAAAAAGATATCTATCAGCTCAAGATATCTTCACCGTTATGCTTCCACGTCGCATTTTCCCATGCAAGGGTGCGGATCATCCGGTCACTGAAAGGAAATGCCAGCGCAGCCGCCGCTACGTGCCTTGACATCCTGCGGTATTGCTGCTCCGATCGTGTCTGCCTGGCCGTTCTGAGGTTGTCCGCCAGCTGCTGCATCTTAACCAGTCTGCGCGCATTTTGGCCGCAAAGGCAACACTACCTTTCTTTTTTATCTATGAAAGGTTTTGCGTGTTTCTGCTACTTTGATGAAAAAGGTGCTCAGTGCCTATCGATATCCCTCACAAGCAGGAGTGGTGGGGCCTCAACGAATATATAATAACACGGGGGCAAGTGGGACGCCAGCTGGTCGGATGCATGACCAATCTACATGATTGCGGAAAGGCTGCTATCCCGTGACTGTTGCATGTACACTATCTCGAAGTAGCTACAGCGCTTGCTGGCCAATCACTTCTCGGCGTCGACAATAAGCTTCGCACGATCAGACACTCAATATAGTTGGATGCCATGATGATAGTGCCTGTGCAGCCATGCGATATCAGGCCATGCCAGGTTGTTGTGCTTGCTGATCCTCACCATTGCAGTGCATTGTGTTTTGCCCCAAAAAGCATTATTGGTTGTTTCTGCCCCAATCTCGGGATATGTGCCCCATATTCGAGCAACAATGTCGGTATGCCATGTACTCTTTTGCCCCACAATTCATTAAGGAAACAATCATGCACATCTTGGTGATCAATCACATAGGGTTGCAACAGCTTGCACAAGCCTGTAGAAAGCTCATTTATGCAATACAAACGCAAGCAAACACGCATGTGTTGTCACAATGCTGATGACATTATAACTTATTGGGCAAGATTCTGGCCGCTGTCGCCGTCCTGATAGATGGCATCGTTGCATGTACCATCCAAGCAATCGATGCAGCTCTCGGCATGACCAGAATATTCGAGACTACGCTGCGTACAAAGCTTCGGTGTATGCTCACTCTATCATCTGTATCTATACCTCTTATCGAAACCAAGCCGAAATCGTCCTCCTACCACAAGGGATGTTCGCCCAGACATGCTTGGTGATGTTCGTCACGTACCGCCCGATGCGCCGAGTCAGTGGCGTTTCATGCACTTTGTCCCGCTAAAACTTTCAGTATACTAATTAGTTAAATAGCGTTCGTTTTACTAAAACCTCTGTCCCGTATTGGGCTGGATTGCACCGTTCATTGCATCTGCCCCATGCCAGCAGCATCCCAAGGGTGCTAAGAAAAGCGCCCATACATCTGGGCAGATCTGTACCATACTTCCGAGATCAGCACCAAGCGCCCGGTTAATTCTGCCCCAAAGGCTCGCACGGGGCAGTCGTGCTTCTTGTAGTGCCTGATGTGGGATCTGCGCTCCGTGTCTGTGTGCGTCGGCTTCGTAGGCCCGAGCGGTTTGTGTAAGGCTTCTTCGCACTATGGGGTATTTGCTTGCATGAATTTCAAGTTGCCGTTACTTTCAATAGAACGTTGTTGTATATTTCGTCAATCTGTCCATGGTGCATCTTCACCCGAATAAGTATTTGTACTGCGCAACAGGCCCTAAGGTCGGAGCGGCGTGGCAAGAGTACGCATTGCACATCGTGCAGCCTACGGGAATATTTGTTGCAGCGTACGCTGCGTTTTTACTTTGGATGTTCGGCGATCTTTCGAAACAGGTTCCATCTTAAAGAGATGGCTCACAAAACGGACGAGGCAACGTTTAGGCCATGGATAAAAAAGTTGGTTCAGAACCCGGCGGTGCCAGCCAACCTGCGCATGGCACTTAGCCTGGAGGTGCAGGGTGGGTCTACTTCGGTCCATGGCGCATTAGCTGCGGTAACGTACCCACTATCTCAAGGAATTGAACACACTTTTATGTTTGCGGCAACACTCATGTGCATAATCAGAACCCGCTCAAGCAGTGATGTTTATGTCCGTCGGCTAAGCATAACATCGACCCCCAAACTGGCCATCATCTGGTTGACCATTGGCCCACTTTTTGTTCACTTATCTCGTGACGCATTCTTAGGGAAATCTTTCAACAAGCGGCGTAACCTCACCCCGTTGACCCGGAACTACAGCCCAATCCAATGTCGCGATCACGACTACAGGGACCGGTAAAAACCCAACAGAAGAGGCTCTGATACTCAGGCCAAATGGTCACGCCCCGAACAACATCAACATGTCCAGTGAGAAGCTAGCAAGCCATCCATTGCGTGCCCCCAGTGGGCGGCTGAGCCTTACAATTTGGCACAAAAGTAAATTCCATTGAAAAGCTTCGACACGTGCCCATGCAGAAGACACTTATGTGATATCGGCGATGGGACCCGTGCCCGTGCATGCGCGCAAGTTTTGGGTTTTTGTGCTCAGTGATATGTACACCAAAGCAATATGGGTTTGGCGTGGAGTGTAATGCCGTAGGATGATGGTGGACATGTTGAAAGATGTGAAGGCACTTTCGGGTGTATTCAAAAGCCCGGGGACTCAGTCGTTACTACAATGGGGTTTGCACATGTTGTCTACACATACTACGTAGGCAGAGATCAAAGTGAGCTTTGGTGTATCTTGGGTGGCCCTCGGTTGCTGCGCCGTGAAAATAAAGATCTTGAAGCATTCTTTGTTTTTGGAAGGTGTCTATCTGGAAGTAGGCGTTTGTGTGGGAACGAGACTAAATGTTACATATACATATTGCACCCATTAGCTATGGTGTGGCTTTCCAACAATTTCAAGCCGGAAAACAATGATCTAGATCATGAGGGTGGGTATACCGCTTTGATGCGACGGTGGTCGAATTTAAAGGCACCGGTTTTAGGTCAGAAAGTGCTTTGAAAAGTTGCAAGGCTGCGGAAGCTAAGCAAGCGCGTTTGTCAGCAAGGGGGGCAAAGGGGGCCGCAACGCAAAAGGCTTCTAGGGAGAAAGAAATTGTAACGGCATTGTTTTATGGTCACATATGCAACAAGTGTGTTCTCATGGTGTGTTTAAAGTCAATTGCAAGTGGAAGCGTTATACCTTTTGGTGGCTGTGACATGCATGTGCATTGCGCCAACTAGCGTCATCCAATCAAACCTCTTTCAACCAAGCGCGTGAGTCATGCACCGAAGAGCGTCCATTGGCCTCTTTGGACCGGTGGACCTCACGACTTTCTTCTTGGAGCATCGCCTCGGGGGTTTTAAACCCAAGAGTCCACAGCTCTCCGTGCTGCAATCGTGCGATAATCGGCGGCCACGTGGCCCCGCTTTCTGCGGATCCAGCATGACTTGACGTTGCCGTGCATGGAATTCAGAGCACGGCGGCCTTTGCCAGTGACATTGCACGCGTTACGCGTAGATTCCTCGTGCACTTGTGCTTGTCTACGCAAACGTTTTCAGAACGCCAGGGACTTTTTATGCACATGCACATACCTTATAAAAAAAATGACGCCATTGATATCGAAGACCTTGCATGTATGCGTAGATAGAGGTAGACCGATTTATGCTACATTGTGTGCCAAGTCTCAGGCTGTTGCACCCTTATTCGTGTGTCAACGAGCATCTTTACATTTCAGATACACTTCCCGTCCTTTTTTATAGAAGCAACACATGCGGCACACATGCACACAATTCTTTGTCCCTTAGTGTGATAGAATTTCGATGTTGCTACTGTTGCAGAGTTCGATGTCAACATCCGGAAGTGTGGGGTCGGCATCCACCATGACATGCTCGCCTTTGGGATGTTCTCCCACTTTCCTAGCGTCCACTTCACGGCAGAGTGCAACTTCGTTATCTATCAGGATGCATGTCATGATGTTGTGTGATCAGAATCAGATCGAACATCAATTGAGTTCGTATGTGGAGGACTTGCTAACATTGAGAAAGCATGCCAGTGTTCCGGCAGCCTGCGATACGTTGCGAGATTTTACCTGGGGTACGAACTTGTGAGGGCCGAGAACTAAGACTCCAAGTGAACAGACATGCCGCACCGCATTGACCATATCCAATATGCGGCGGACGATCCGTACATTTCTCGCGAGATCACGTTAAGTATATTATGTGTCTTTTGTGCTTGTAACAGGTCCGCACTATTACGATCTTCCCCGGCCATGTACTCATGGCACAAGCAGCCGCATCCATGTCTGTAAAATACTGCAGAGCCAACATTGCTGCTAGCAAACTCATCTATTGGACCGTGCTACGTGTGGGAAGCCTTGCCCGTGTCATGTAGTCACACTACCAAACGCAAACCCTCGGGGCGACCCATGGCTGGGCCTCGTACACACAAATGTCACAACATTGATTGCATACCCTCGTGGCATCTATTCATGGCTTGCGTGTACGGTGCGGCTTGCGTGGCATTGCAATTGCACGTGGCAGAGTTGAAGAGCCGATGATGCGACCTGAGGATGCTCGCCTTTGTTAATTTAGCGTAGACTTGAGTAGGTGGTTGTATCGGCCGGAAACAAGCTAGCTCCGATAGAGGAGATCAAAGCGGACCTTGTACACAAGCGGCATAGGTACGTGACGTGCCTACGCGCCCGCCCACTTGTATTGGACATCACGAATGCAGCGGTGAGTATATACAATGATATGCACTATGAAGTATCATGATGTGACCAATACGCAGGAGATGCATTGGGGTTACTTGCTATTTGGGTACTTGCCTGCACCAGTCTATCCTCTATGTGGTGCCTATTCACTCAAGCGGAATGACCTTGCATATGATTAGGCTTCACCAGAGCATCACGTGCTCTTCCATGAATGAACACTTCCAAACATCCGTGGGGACACATCATTGATCGAGGCCATCACCACCACTAGAGAGGGAAGCTATGTTGCCTACATTGTTTTTATACAATACAAGGACATCCACATATCCTTCCCTAGCCAATGCCACATCAATGCGTTTTATGATCCCACGAAGCTGCATGTGCGGTCTATGGACCATCACCGATCAACTCGAGAAAATAATGTGATGTTATATGCGATCAACCCACACCCAGGGTTTCACAACCGCGGCCTTTGGATTAGGTGTGGCCGGACATGGACATGTGCATGTGGTACGGGGCCTTCGATGTGCACGCACAACCAGCATTCTGAATAGGCAGCAAACTCAACCAAGCATGCACACGTTGCGCCATTGCTGCTACCGTTCTCTCATGAAGTATTGTTCATAACCCCGCCGAATCTCCATTGATGTGCAAGTGTTGTAAAAGCGCCTCGTAGCGCCCAAGGCATGTGCACATGCGGATGCACGCACGGGGTGACACGTGGCAGTCACCATCCCGCGAATGAGAAGACACATTCCAGCTCTCTATATAGATCGAACAAGGTCGTGGTTCAAGTATCTGACTCCGGTTCTGACCATGCAGGTGTGATCCCGGATCTCAGGCGGCATGTGCTCAGTACTCCGCACACATACTTAACATTTCGCCCAACTAAACTTATGGTATGACGCTTTCACTCAAGGGCTTGCATTCGAACAGCAAGTGCCGGCATGGAAATTTTCAAAGAAGAAGAGTAAAATCACCGAACGGACTGTTATGCATATGCATGTGCAGGAGTGGCTATGTTGCAGTGAAACATCTCATGTTTGTCGTCGACTTGTTTAGGCGATTACATGGTTACGGTGATCATGGTACGGTGAATGTTGTAGTGAGCAATGGACTGTTTGTAGCATTTAACAACCACACCCGATGTTCAATATTGCTTCAACAAGCTTTAGCACTCGCAAACGTACATCATTGCAAATTCGCTTATCTGGCCATTCATATCATCAGTGTACTCCTGGACGGATTCCTGATGAACTTGCGCGAGTTCATGCTATGATGTACCGTAGAGGACTCATTTCAGAAAAAATTTATCCCGCCGTACTGCTTTTTTTTTGAAGGGGATCCTTGAAAATTTTGCGATTGCATCGCCCGCGCCCGTACGTTTGTCATACATCCTGCATAGACACCTTCCGGACACAGTTTCCGTTCAGGCTTGTATGAGGGCAGCAAAGCATAGGATGCCGTTATGACCATGCGTGTCCACTCGGCGCAGTCTACATATTTCTTACTCCAATTCGTGTCGCTTGCCACGTCAACTACAAAAATATCATCAGCTTGTACTACATCCCCAACGTCTGCCTCGTTATTAGGGCATCGGCTAGCATGCGCACTTCTCGCAGATGCGTTTATGCTGAACGTATTAGCAATGACGATGTGATCGCGTTGATTTGGGACTGATTTGTTGCGCAATGCTGTCCAAGCAAGGTGCACGGCGAATCTGTCACCCCGCCACTACATTTGTCATTAAGATTCGAACCGTTGGGTATTGGTGAACACCCTGATGCGGCCGTGGATTAGCCCATACATGATCCGGAGTAGGCCATGTACTGCATGGAACATGCGCCACCTCAACAGCCGCCAAATGGAACACATGCGTGGTGCACACAACATGCCAACACCGGTGTTTAGACATGAGGTTGACAAGCATCGCATTCGAGAATCCGTGAGTATATGCACTCCACACAAGATACGGAGTACAATGTGTATTCAAGGGAATGTATGCCACCTCAAGGAAGGCAAACGCCGTCAAAGGCTTGACTCGTTCAACATTCTTACTCCACCAAATGGTCGTGAAGATGTATGACAAGCATTTGCAAAGTCGTCGGACGTCTACGGGTACATGCACTCCACACGGGATCACATCAAATTCAGGTTATTATTACTCACCTGTTTATGCCATCCGATTGTGGCTACGAGGGCTTTGCGCACCAATCATATCACTCTTCACTAAAAATGCCAGATATATCATTAATAAGTCTCGAGTTTGTCGTGCATTTAAACGTGCACGCGAACTCAGCTTAGATCACATCAAACAACACAATATATCAATAGTTAGAAACATCAGTGGTCTTGGGACATGCATTATGACACATTCATGGTCACACGTCATCAATCATACTCAGCATGCACAATGTCAACTGTGCACGAGTCATTCGAAGGCACTAAGTCACCTGAGTCCCGAATCCGCTACGCGGTGGTCGCTAGGGTACTACACAAAAAAAATGTCATATAGTCACATTTGGAGTTTAACTCCGACATGCACGTTAAACCCTAACCGCGATGTTATCGCACCGAAAGTTACATGCAATGTCAATGAGCACAATCATACTCGTCACACCGTAGTGCAGGCACCGAGTCCGGTGTCTAGCGCTTCTCAGCCAATCATGTTAGCTATCCCACGATTATTGTGGATTCCAGTCAGTGAGCACCAATTTTGTGTAGCAATTTAGCATGGCCAGCCCTAGCAGGGGTGTTACGGGTGCCGTCCGAACGGCATTTCTACCATGCACTTGCTAGGATTCGTCGTTCTGTGAGTTCGAATTGGGGAATCTATTTCCACTCTGTCGTAATACATCTATTGTGACTTACACACATCATGTCAACTTATTGTATTTTTACAAGTCCATTATAGTATAGACGTAAGGCCCATCTACTTTAGACCGAGTCAGACCCGGGTGCTTGTCAGCTCTCCGGAGGCTTCTACCTCTCTCGACAGATGCATCATCGGACACGCCACGTTCGTCCCTTAAGTGTTCGAATGCAAGCGCGAGTGGAAGCGTCATACCGTAAGTTTAGTTGGGCGAAATGTTAAGTATGTGTGCGGAGTACTTAGCACATGACGCCTGAGATCTGGGATCACACCTGCATGGTCAGTATCTGAGTTCGATACTTGAACCATGACCTTGTTCGACCTATACAGAGGGCTGGAATGTGTCTTCTCATTCGCGGGCTGGTGACTGCCACGTGTCACCTTGTGCGTGCATCCGCATGTGCACATGCCTTGGGAACTACGAGGCACTTTCACAACAGTATGGGATCGTCCATCTCAATATCCGTCCCGTCATGTCGATAAATGCTCTTACATACAACATCACGTCCAAAAGTAATCGTGCGGCTTGAGGTGACGAAAAACCTATGTGATTGCACGTGCAACGGCGGCACGGCTATGGCATTTGCCTTTGCATATGCGTATGTTGTGTTGTGCGCCGACATCGTGAAGTTTGTATAGTCCAGGTTGATGCTTGCATTCAAAATCGTAGATAGTATGCTCGAATTAGATACACCATCCTCGGAAAATGAAAGGTTCATTACGTCATAGTGCTTCGTGTGCAGGAGCAGCATGTACATTCACCTGTTGCGTGTGCGCGTGGACCGTGTTTGTTGATGAACTTAATGCTAACATATACAGAAATCGAAAAGTAAAATTTTACAGTGACCGCGTCGATACCACACAAGCGATGCATGATCAAACGTAATGTTTTCCTTGGTACAGCTCCTAGCACAGGGCCTACGACACACTTGCCCAGGTGCGCTACATGTCGAGGTGGGCTAAACTGGGGTGAGCCAACTCGTAACTTCTCGGAAATTGCGGGTTTCGGTGATCTGAAGGCATAGTTGTGCTGTAGAGTGGTGCTAGAGCTCACTAGTGTGGTTGGCATCCATGTGACAGCCATGGACCGGATTTTCAGGACAACAGGCTCCTTTCCTGCTCACCCGGTGGGTGCTCCAAGGCCTTGAGTGCGCTGAATGTGGGTGAGTCAGTCTATTAAAGACACTGGGACGGGGCCTGCAGTGGTCCGCATCATGTTGGGATGATGCAACACACTATCAGAGTCGCTGGAGTCATTAAAGTTGGAATGTGGTATCATGCTTCTTGGTGTGTTGGGTCACTGTCAAGACGCGTGTTAGTCTCATCGAGTGTGCACAGGGGTTAATGCGCGTGCCTGAGCTGGTAAGCATGCTGACTGTGCATGACGACGTGGAGGGGAGCGTACCTTGCCATCGCGTAAAGTCGCGCGGCAGAAATGAAAGGAAGAATTGAACCGGTGACCTTTTGAGTACACACGACATGCTCTACCACTGGGGCTCACCTGAAGCAACGAGTCCTTTGGTAGATGACTCCTCCGTTGATTATGTCATCTATATGCTTGGATCCCCAGATATGGATATCCCACAACAGTCACCACGCGTAGCTCACCCAGCAGGTGCGCCTTGGTTCTGAGTGAGCAATCTCGAGGTGTGCCTTGCTCGTACTTAGCCGATGGATGGCTCGTCGCCGTGAGATGTCGAGTTTGTTGACAGAGTATACTTCGTGCTCTGACCAATCAATGTGTGGAGGACTCGCTATGACGGACGCACAGAGTAAAAACGAGCTGACTCACCCTTGGAATGTTGGCACTGCCGCCACAACGTTGTCATAATTCCATCCGTTCACGCACGCTTGGTTTGAAGTGGCCGCCATCTTCTCAAAAGAATGTAGTCGCGCTGGACGTGTCTCCCACAGTCCGTGTTGGCAAGATGATCGCCATTGTGCTTGCCGTTTCGCTAGTGTGGAGCTTGATCAGTACATGTTCAACACGTGTTATGCAAAATGAGCGATTGGCACAAGATGATTTCGTAGAACTAGCAGACGGTAGGTGGTGGTGCGCGCCCTGTTGAATCCCTATCTCTGAACGCCACAATCTCGCCGCGCACCCGCTGGTGTGGTCTCACATCAAGAACGTCGACCAAGTGGCTCGCGGTAAACGTCGCTGCGTTACACCACCTGTGGTGATTGTATCTGACGATGATGATACAGAAGAGTGCGATACTAAAGACCCGAAGTCTCCTTCTGCCGAGGGGATCGTTGGGTCGTCAGAACGCAGGTCTACGCCTCCACAGAACGACTGCCTGTCGGAGAACGACCATGGCGAGAGTGGTGAAATGGAGCTCTGTGGGCGACTTGTGGCCCCGCCAGAAAGTCTCTTGCGACCTCTTCCTTCCACTACCAGGGTCTGCTACAGTAGCTGCTTCATAACCGCCAGAGCGGTACGTACATCCTGATCAATCGCGTGAACTCATGTTCTATGACAGTTGTGAGGTAGGATGTGAAATACCGGTGTGGCCTTGGACCTGGTGTTTGTTATGTTGCTATGCTGAGTACATTGTGTGGCAGCTTGTCAAAGGGCCACGGCGTGTCATGCAGCCTCATGTTGCTCTCCTATATGCATGATCTTGCTACCTGGCTACGCCTAGCAGTGGAGGAGTTGCGCTTGCGAGGCGGACAAGACCATGACGACCATACACTGCTGCAAGCTGCTCGGCAGCATGGTATGCATGCTGAAGGCAATGATGCGGAGGAAGTGGTCATTGCCAAGCTGCGGGACCGAATGATGCTTCAGAAATCCCAACAAGATGCCACAAATCCCCCCTTCCCCACGCCAATTTCCAATTAGATGGTACCAGGATAACAGAAATAAGAAGATCGCTCCAGGTAGTACGGACGGTCTTGCAAGCGTGCTACTGCATGACGTGGCTGAAGATGAGGGCCAACATGACGTCATACTGCCTTGACGTGATCTGCCGGATGCTGGCTTCCGGTGGGATGCTCCCCGTGAATGACAATTTAATGCCTAGGTATGATTTGTTCATTCCACCTTTGCCCCTGTCTTAGTTCGAAACTACCTATGATGTCCCTTGCCTATTTAACACCACACTTTGACCCCACGTTTGGGCCCACGGCTTTGTTATGGCTTCAGTTGCAAATCTCTGTAGATTAGAACACATTATACGGGGAGTGCTTTGTCTGCAAGGTACGGATGAGTACACATACGACATGTGTGACAATGGGCAGTGTCCGCATGTCTATGGCAAGCAACTACCGATGTCGGAGAGGCGCTTCAGAGCTGGTGAGAGATGTCCGACTTGCAGTAACCTAAGGCACCGGACACTGAACCGACAGGTGCACCATGTTCGCAGGTGAGTCCAAAATCGATGCATTTGTCCTCCGAGTGACAGCCCTTGTAGTTGCTGGTGTAAATGCATGTCTATTGCATGTTGTGCATTTAGTAGTTGATGCATGCAATCTTGGTGTATTGCGTGCAGTGCATATGTATTGAACCTGACAGATGTGATCAACCACTTGTTTGGGGAGCCCATGTTCGCCAGATTTGCCGAGACACGTACCCATGCTCACAGGGCAGACGCCGGACTTGCACACCCGGGGGTGCGCAAGTTGGGTGCGCAGTCAAAGCTGAGAACTGAAAAAGCTCTCAAAACACGATATTATGGCCCACGGCGCTCTGCAGTATTAGATGACCTTTACTGAAACTGATTGGCACCATTCCGGCGATGATTGGTCGAGATCTCGCACGCTGGTGCCTTAGTAAGTGAGGTGTCCATGTGGGGCCCAGATCAGTGCCAAATAACGCCTGACACCTACCACTTCACGGAGACCAAGGAACTGTGATATTTGTAGTCCATATAATTGGTTGCGCCGTTCTGAGTCAGGTAGGATCGCCAACCAGCTCGTCAACAAGCACTCGACAATACATGTCAGCGTGGCAGGTCATTCTGATTCTGCGCGGAATGGCGATTTTGTGACAGCAATTAGCGTGAACTATTCAATTGATATACTGTCGCGGCCCCCTACGTGGTCATGAGCCTGCCTCGTATTAGTGTAAGTTGGATATTGAGGCTTGTGCCCTCACTGTGTGCTGTCACAACATGCACCATGCCATACCTCGCAGGCATCATACGTGCCCAGGTATCTCCCGATTACTTGCTGGTTTAAATGTGATTGCCTGAGATGAGTTGAGCAGCGTGATCGAGCCGAGTACAGGCTTGCGCAACTGCTTTGCCTTGCGATCGACACTTCGTGGCTGTGTCCCTCACTCGTGGCCCGTGCAGCGCAGCCTAGATGAGATGAAGTCGTACACTCATAATACATAATATTCCAGAAG
Source organism: Ulva prolifera (assembly GCA_023078555.1). Lineage (NCBI taxonomy): Eukaryota > Viridiplantae > Chlorophyta > Ulvophyceae > Ulvales > Ulvaceae > Ulva > Ulva prolifera. The sequence goes on along the minus strand of CM041204.1, from coordinate 888,432 downwards.
TTCTGCTCGCTTTCAGCGTGGGAGTGGCCGTGTGCCTCGGTATGCATGTTTTCTGACAAGTGCACCGTTGCCTGTGCATCTGCAACATGTTGCATGGCAGAACGCCGCGGGCACACAGTCTGTCGACGCAGTACTTCCTTGTAATGGACTAGCATATGCGTACATCCAACAGTTTCGTGTTTCCGTGCCTTAAAGTCCGCGTACGTATCGGCGCACTGTCGTTGGCGAACCCGCAAGCACTTGCTCGCCTAGAAACACACGGCGCACCTCCGGGTGCGCGCCGGGGGGTGTGCATGCGCCGTTGGGTGAGCGGATCGGGTGTGCATTGCATCAATGCCGTCAATAATAGCCATATCACAGCATAAATCAATGGAATGAGTCATGATGCTTTGCTTTACAGTCCTAGTGTGATCGCTGCTACGGTCGCTCAGGCACAGGTGGCAGCCTTGCACCCACCTCGCAGCCACCACTATCTGAAAACACTACATGTACGTATACATTCAATTGCTTCCATTCCATGTGAATGCCGTCTTGGTGTATGCTTGCCATGTTGCCTGCGTGCCACAGTCAATCAACTCTTGGAATGATGTCCGAAGAGGGCTGTAGGCGAGCCAATACTCAAATCAGAAGTCTGCTAATACCAAGTTGCTTCAATGGCCACGGTAAAGGCATGTCACGGATCGTACATTTCCAGCCATGATCAAGGTGTCCGTTTGACACCACGAGTGCTCTTCGCAGGTTTGCTTGGCTTCTTCGTTCGCGTGCATTGTCTCTTCTTGCTGCTTCCAGCATCTTCTGAAGGCCTTGCTTTCTTTGCAGCCCTTTTACTCAGGCCCTGCATATGTATTATCATTCTTGTTCCGATGCTGCCACACTGCATGGTCGAAGCACACTCGTTTTTCACCTTACAAAACATGCGCCAGTCACATCGATGTGATCAGGTTGCAGCCGATGTGAAGGCTCGTGAATTAATCAACATCAGATACGCTGCCGTCAGGGGGCTTGCAGTGGTCGTACCTTCGAGTTTGTCCGGTCAGCAAACGGTGTTGGTTTTTGCCCATCCTCTCTCACGGCTGGCTCCGCGAGGCACAACACCGGCTGATGCTCAAACTCCTCCTCATCTGTAGCCCCTTGGTCCCCCTCAGACTCTGTGTCCTCAAGCACCGGCTGCTTGGTTGCTGCTGCACGACGCTCGCGGCGTGCTGCTCTGGTACTGGCAACCTCCACTTGACGTGTACCTTCTTCGAGGTGGCCTGCTCCGTCAGCAGCTTCATTTTCGTCTGCACCCTCATCTGACTCTGTCTCTTCAATGTTTGCTTGCACTGGGAGACCTGGTTGTAGCGGGACCGTGTCTCGGAGCACGTCACAGTAGCCTATCAGCTCGACAGGAGGTTCCATATTCGCTGCCTTGAATGTTGCAGCCTGCAATGCTAACCTGATTAAATAGTATGTATATGGTTGCATTGACATCAACATTAATCATAATTATGATGCGGCACAGGACAACTTGGAGTCTCGCACCACGTATTCGCAAACATCAATGAGCATCAATGCTCCAACAACGTGGTGATAACCCGCCTTTGGAGGAACGATCTGAACACAATCAGGAACATCTGGAGCCAAGAAAATCGGGGCTGGAACCCTTCATATCGCCAGCTCGTTGGAGTTTCGGAAAATTTCATTACCTCTGAAGGTATCCCCTCCAACTGGCTCGAACAAAGAGGCCATGGTCATCTTCGTAGGGTCTGTCCTGAGTCGTCGATCAAGTTGCTTCTTTGCTTCGGCCACAACATGCTCTTCAGCTGCCAAAGCATATGGAGAATCAGCACTCGGTAGCCCAAGCGGACCCCAATCGATTGGCCATACCTGTTCTGGAATCCCTTCTGGGTTCTGCGCCTCGACAACGGTGGCACGCTGCTTCTTCACCTCGGGCAATGTCTCACAGGTCTTCATCTCTATTGCCCATTCGATGAAGAGAACACGTAAGCCCTATATGTAGACAAGTCACTGGAAGCATCATTTACCCACAGTCATGATAGGAAGGACTGGTGAAGGTGCAACGATGCATGCCTTCTTCTGCTTTTCGGAGCTTGCCATGTCAAGAAGTTCCTTCTTTACCTTAGCGCGGAATCTCTTTGCGCTTCTGGCTGGAGCTGTCTTCTCCAGCAATGTGAAAATCTTACGAAGCCCTTTGAGGACAGCTTCGATGTCTGCAGCCTCTAGCTCCCAAACATCGGAGCCAAGTAGCTCTGAAAGCTTGCAGCGAGCGTCATTGAATTGTGCCCATGACAAGAACAACATGTACACTGTAGGTCGGATCTTTCTGGCATTGTTTGTGTCCATAGCCTTCCCCACTTGATGCAGTGCTGCTTTCTCTTCTGCCGCGACTACATACTTGTTGTCTTTTTTACACTTGGCCTTGACATACATGTTCGTTAACTTCACGACTTCAGCCCGCGCGTTCTTTTACTCGTGCCCGTGTCTGGTTTGATAAATTCCAAGATTGTCCTGCTAGCGATGCAATGGTCACGAACAGGATGCTCATATAATTGGTGATCGTTGCTGCAGCACGGACATGCACAAAATGGGATCTCACATCGTAGGAGTCGTTGGGTCGCCATGCATCGACCTCGTAGTCTGTCAATTTCCTTTTCAATCGAGTCGACAGGACGGCTCCCAAAAGATAGGATGGCGTCGCCAACACTTTTGCGATGTCGAGGTGCTCCAAGAGGTGCACAAACATCTCTGGAGTGTTGTAAGCCGAAAGCAGCTGCATCGCATTATTCAAGTCCTCCTCGGCCTGCAGTTTTGCCGGAATCACCAGGTGGTCTAGTTTATAGCAACCTCTGCTCGGAGCGTAACAACGTACAGTCATGGAGACCGCGGCTACGTGGAAGCATCACACATAGATGCCAGCTCACCTTAGGTACCGTTCGTGTTGGTTTCTTCCGCTTGGATCCACTCGACTTTGTCCGCTGCTCCGTGCTGGCAGCGACAGCCGGGGTCACAAGCACAAAGGCACCAGTCGTACCATTCCACTCGCCCTGCCATGCCAAACTTTTCTGATAGGGCACGCCGTACGTCTTGAAGAATATGGTCTTCAGAGTCTCGTCTATCAATCCTTTGAATCCAAGAACAGTACGGGATTCCCTCGCAGTGATCGCTTCGACTTTGCGTGTGAGACTTGACAGAACGTCGTTCAAGTACTCCTTCATTGTGTCATCTTCACTCTTTACTAAAGCTACGCTGATTTCACAATCGTCCACCATGACTGTCAACTGATCGAGGTCACGCACAAGCACATGATCTTTTGGCTCCGCCATCTCAAAAAAATCAGCTGTATAGACGAACAGTTAACACACGAAGCTCGAGTTGGACTTGAATACATTCGTTTGGTGTCGTACGTGTGCGGTCAAGGTGTTCGTGTTACGAATTTGAACTGTCCGCTGTATTGCCGCTGGTGGCCACACCTCCCAGTCGGACGAGTTCCACTACGCAGCTGTGCCACTTTGATTTCGTACGAAGGGCGAAAATTTCGATCGCCGAATCTCATTAACATGTCTAAAACGACAATTTCATGGCGTCACATTCCCGCCTTTTGTGCGGCGTTAGATACAAGAGCGTGGAAGGCGGTGGTAAACACTACGAGGCATGTGGCCACAAGGGCGCCGCACATATGCAGAGGCCTAGCCACAACTCGTAAAGCACACTACACAGATTTGGCGAGCGCAACTCATGGTAATCTACCATGATTGGTAATTTGCTTTAGAGTCTTAATTTAGTACAAAGACCTTCGAGAACCACATTCAATGCTGCTGATCTACTTCCTCCTCTGGAAGCATGGTCCCAGTAAACATCAAGTCCCTTCTACCATGAAAACCCATCTTGTTAAGCGTCATAAACGTTTCACCTACTTTCTCCTCTGGTATATACACACATGGGCAATGAATTTGTCTCAAGAACACTGCATAACGAATACCTCTGTGCGCATGTGCAGCACTCAGATGAAGCGCTCGTGGTACGCAGCAAGCTCCCACAGAGGGGTCATCATTGTACTCAGTCTCTAGACCTGCACCTCGCCTGACAACAAGGCGCTCCCACAAGGTGCCAGTGGCTATCCTGGCCTCGTCCCCTCGCCAGCCCATCAGTTTCCGCCTAACCAATAAAATCTGCTCTATTTTCAAGATGCAATGGTTGAGACCATTGGCAGTACGGAACGGGATGTAGACATACATATCGGTGTGTTCACGACCATGGGATTGGGACGCCTTGCTGGTGCGCACTACCCACGCCCCGGCTTGAATAGTGGCTCTATCAGAGCATAAGACTTCGGTAGGTTCACCTTTTGGGATTTCAACCAGGCCTGTAGCCCGGATAAAAGTCCCCAAGATGCATTGTCTGGTGAGTTTCCCAGCGATCGCAAGGTCACCCCTCACCCGATGGGCCCGTTTGGCATGATAAGCTTCCATGATGTCCAGGCAATTGGCAAACTTGCTCCTCTGCAGAGCGATGGTATTCAAATTGCCGGCTGTCAAACAGTATACATGAAGTAGTTGGAGAAGGGCTTAATAATGGCATTCCCGATGTGCAATAGGGCACCGGGCCGCAATTGGTCGCACAAGGCAAATACCCTGACAGGGCACACCTCGTCTGCGTCTTCGCCTGTATGCGCATTGCTCAAGTAGTGTAGAGCAGTACCGTAGTCATCTCCTGCATCAACTGGCCGCTGCCGTGGCTGCGGCCTGACTCGTTTGAGCGGGCCATCGACATCAACATTGTTGTTCTTCACTATTCGCAGGCCCATTTGTGTCACACAAATGGCTGCAGACGCTTGAGCAACTCTCACTGTCGCGTGTCCTTTAACGCCTTTCTTCGTCCATCGCACAAGCCGCTCCCCAAAGTCCTCTCGCAAAAAGGCGCCAGGCAAGGTTTCAGACACGTGTTGCGGAATGTGTGCAGAGCATCGATGGATCAAGCACGTCAGCAACTGACCCCCCAAATGCTGCTCAGATTACTCCGCAAACTTGAAGATCTCCCGCTGCGCCGCGCGAATTTGACTGATCGTGTGTTGGCCGGGACGATAATGCAGGAAGTACAAAGCATATGTCCTCAAATGCCCCCAAATCTTCAAAATTCCTGGGTGATTCTGCTCACGGAAGTGCCAAAATGTAATGGCACCAGTGATTTCGAGGAAGGTGTTGCACTCCTCAAACAACCACTTGGAAATCTTGACTCCGCTGCACCACACTGCCTTGCGTCAAGCCAGATGGTCAAGGTCATTAATGTCTAGACGACTTCGCAAGCAAAAAGAGTGTGTAGACTGCATATAGTAAAAAATACTCAACCGCGCAGCTGTGGAGGTCTGCGATTATAACCGCTTGGGAACTGCGAAGTACGTATGAAGCTGTCCATCCGATCTTGCAAGTTCCCGGAAAGGAAAAAGTCATCACCACCAACCTTCAGACCATTGCCGGTGTGGCATATGAGAACCAAGAAGTTGCGCAGAAGTGCATACAAAATAGAATGAGACATCGGCTCAACAAAAGTAGTTTGAAACCTGAAGTACCAGCAACCAGGTTAATTCACTACAACCTCAGGTCAATTGAATACAATGATTTATGCACGGGCAATTCATTTGTGTGGCATAGGAAACTCACTCATAGCCCAACAAACCCGATGCTTGAAAGGGATTGATCCCGCGTGAGCCAAGGTGCTTGTGCGCAGTGTTTGCAGCCTTGTGGCGTCGCTCCCATGTGGCCACACAATCTGCTTGACATGTGAACCATGCAACGATGTGCAGCGTTGAACCGAGTTAGTGCAAGGATGTGTAAGGACACATTCCGTACCTCTGGTCAATAATATCTCTGGCCTTGGAGTTGGGGTCAGCACACACCCTGCCCCCTCCACGAGCATCCCTAGGCAACGGATGTGCAGCAAGCGCGCTCCTGCTATCAGCCTCTGCAGCCTCACTTCGGATGCGGTGCTTCTCATCGGTTATGAGGAGACGTTGTAGCACAGCCAAGTCGGGCTCACCGTCACAGCCCAGTCGTACGTACTTGCTCAGCCATTTCTACAAACATGCCTAATGTAGGGCAGCGTGAACACCGCCCGCAAGCGTGGAATTGTGTGTGGAAGACATGTATGCGACAAGCCTAGTACATGAAAGGTGCACTGTGCACCCAACACTTGAAAATAGTACAGTGATGACCAGGAGTAGCACAATTGATGGGGCCCTGAAGCATATCAGATTGACAGCATGTATGTCTGGTGCATACCTTGGACTTGGCCCCGAAGAGTAGGGCAAGGCACTTGCCAGAGTATCCCGTAAATGCCGTCCAGGTCACGATGCCACGAGGGAGCGTGCGAACCCCCCGTATTCCGCACTTATCACATCCACTCTTGCATGTGTGCCCAGTCGTCATTGCCCAACCTCGCCTGGCAGGGGTGTCTGCATACGCAAAGACAAGCACAGGAAAGACTTTCCGCCACCTCTTGCGATAGCTGTCCCACACCATAATCGGGTTGCCTCTGATTTGGGTTTTCCCTGAAGCGAAAGTATCCTCGTCCACACACAGGTTATGACATGCCATATGGAATTCGGGCGCAACACTAAAAAAACACACACACACACACACACACACACACACACACACACACACACACACACACCACAGCACACACACACAACACCACACAGGGGAGAGTTCACAGTGGCACACACACCACACACACACACACACACCACACACACACACACACACAAGCACCACACACCCACACAAACACACACACACACACACCACACACACACACACACACACACACACACACACACAACACACACTACGACACACCACACACACACACTAACACACAAGAGCGAGCACACCACACACCACAACACACACACTCAACACAGCACACACCGCACACCCCACACGGGCACACACACACACACACACACAACACACACCAACACGACACACACAAAGGCCCACCACACACAAAAGAACCCACACACACAACCACACACACACACAAACACACCAACACACACACAACACACCACACACACACCACACGACACCACACACACACACCACACACACACACAACCACACACACACACACACACAACACACACACACACACACACACACACACACAAACACACC